>SCLH01001542.1:0-19987 GCA_004367855.1 Oikopleura vanhoeffeni | reverse complement strand
AAAACCGGTTAAATCTTAAATTGTCGGTTTCTCGGTCCCTGATTATGATATGAGTATGATTTTTTTACTATTCGACTTCAAATTTTGAAAGCTATTTTCTAGGGATCCCTTTTTAGATATAAAAATATTTCTTACATTTTTTTCAAACTGCGGCGATAGTGTAGCGGTGTCAAAGCGATGGGCAAAGCATGGTTGATTTTGGTAAGGTCTAAAGTTTTCTCCACAATGATTACAAATGTAACTTTTCATTTTTAATTTTTGCTCAAATCGATCTCTAAGCGGTTCAATTATCTTTCGGCGTTGATTGTCATGCAGTTTTCGGACAAACATTTTATACACCCATCCTAAAAAGGGCATAGAATTTATGTTATTTTGATTATATAACTTTTTACATAATTTTTCAAATGAATATATATGAATTATAAACTTTTTTACATAACTTTTCATTATAAACTGTTTCACATAAGTTATGTGACATCATGTGACATAACTATTCATTATAAAGTTTTTTACATAATTTTTATAGTACTTTTGTCATTTTGGAGTTACAGCATATGTGCGTTTAGCAGGACATGTGTCCTATCGATTACGATCCCTGAGTGCAAATAGTACTATTTTTCTTAAAGAAGAGTCTTCCATTTTCGGTCAATCATAACGTGAAATTTCTTGAGATGGATCTAATTCCGAGAATTCGAAAAATGACGCCATAGGAAAAAGTTGTCAACACATAATTAGGGAAATTTTCTGAGGATACCAATCTTAATGATTTTGTGCAAAAAACGAAAAAAAAATTTGAAATTTTTTTCAAAATTTTCCCTAATTGCGAGATTTTTAAACCGAGATAATTAACCGGAAGTGACATAACATCGGTATCAAACGAAACGTTAGAAAATTCTTCGAAAAATTTCGATTACAGGGGGGCCGATATCGCCGAAAAAAACATAAGAAATTTCACGATTTGTAGCTTTTATTTTTTAAAATACTTCCACTGGAGCACTTGCCATTATCGCCGAATGTGCCAATATCGCCGAATTTGTTTAAGATTTATATTACAAATTACTTTGTGAGCGTCATGAATGACGTCATTCTCATGATTGAATTTCCCAAATTTACTCTTTTCGACTTAAATTTGATTGCGTTCGGTGGAGTATTACATTCTACGCATTTTGGTGATTCACTTCATTCAAACCTATTGTGAAACCCCTTATAAAATAAAATGTTTGAAATATGACGTCATTTCGAACGCCTACGCGTTTTTCACTTTTTAACCAAGAAATTATTTCTGTCCCCATATCGCCGAATTTTTTTGGCAAAAAACTTTCGGCGATATTGCCCCTGTATATGAAAAAAATCTTCTTTTTTGCACCCGGGTATCGTGATCGATATTAATATAGAAAGTCCTTAACTTGAAAGGCGCAATAGTACGATACGTATGTAACGTACTATCATATCAAGGCATCTTTTCATGCTATTTCTGCGAGATAATACTTTGTATATTACAGTAGAATGACTTTAATACGACGGCCCGAGCCTCCAAGGCCGTCCTATTAAAGGCATTGGCGAAAATTTTTTCCCGCGGCGCCATCCTATTAAAGTCATTCTACTGTAATATGATATGCCCTACTATATTTTTAAGAAACCTTTATTCGATAAGTAATGATTTGTTGTCCCTTTTGCAGCATTGTCCATTATTTCTTCAAATCCTCTTTTCTTTGCAAGGCTACGGAATCGAGCTCTGAATTGAAAATATAACAAGAGACGATGGGTTAAAAATTGATGACCAAGATATTGACCAAGATATTTATTATTTTCACAATTTGGTATTTTTGTCAAAATATATATTATCACGTGGTATTCGGACATATATTATTGGACCCAATTTAATTAATTAATTAAAACAACATCTGTCTTTTTGCTTGTTTGTTAATTTTTGTTGTTGTTTAATAAATAATTCAATATTAATTTCACTAGCCTATCACCTGTCGAGGTCAAAATAGATGCTAAGAGGGGTAGCAAAAATATAAGGGTGCCATTGTAAAAAGTTTTTGATAATTTTACGAATTTTATTTCAAAATTACACGAGCTTTTTTGAGAGGGGCACGGCTTGTCGCCTCCTTTTACCAAGTGGCATTTTAAAACGAAGATAATTGCAAATGGAATTTCGCATCCAACAGCCAAAAAGTCGGGTTTTGATAAAACGGCACATCCTCCATGGCGATTTTTTACATAAACAACTTATCGCCAAAATTTATTACCAAAATTTTGGCAATTTTGTTAGGTAAATCGACACCTCCCAATGAGGAAAATAACTGTTTGTGGGAAGTTTTTCAAGAGAAAATGTTTGGGCATGTAAAATTTGTCATATGACACTTCTCGTTTTTCCAATACATTTTTTAAAGTGTCAAATAACAAAAAATCAGACGAAAAGTTTACTAAATGCTAAAAAATAGCATCGATATGTTACAAAAATTGACAATTTATTCATACTAACGAAACATGTTTATTGTTTTTTGAGGTATAACAAATTCTTCAGTAAAACTGATATTTGTTGAGCTTTCGATTTATTACAATGATTTTCGAAACAGGGTTTTTTAACAGAAAAATATTTTCGCAAGATTTTCATCAAGTAATTTGGCAATAGCTCGTAATCCGACGAATAAATTACTCTTCAAATCTTGCGAAAGTATTTTACTACAGTGAAAAACCTTGTTTCGAAAATGATTGTAATAAATCGAAAGCTCAACAAATATTAGTTTTACTTTAGTTAACGAAAAAACATAAAGATACATTCGCTCTTTTTCGAATCTAAAGTTAAAACATAAATAAATAACCTTAAAATTGGCATGATCAATTGCCAGTCTGAATCGTGCAGGGGTCTTATATCGTCAAAAGGCGATCCTAGCCAGTTATCAACAGAATAATGGTTGTGAAATAAGTAACTTCCTAATAACTCCGCGACTGTAAATTGAATGTTTCCTGTATTTTGTCTCAACCTTTCCTAAAGCATGAAGAATTTTTTCTTCTTCAAAAATGTAATCTTGAAAAATGGGCGTTTCTTCCACTAAATCGTAAAATCGGGAGGAAACTTTTCGCAGTTCTAAAAGGGCCGAGATCTTGCAACTTTTGAGGATTTGGCACCAAACTTCGTTTGGCAAGTTTTGGAAATTCAATTCGGATCGGGACGAGTCATTCGATTCTAACCTGGGAGAAACCATATTTTTGAGAACAACCCACAATGGGGTTAAACTCAGAAATAATACTTCAGCTCTAAATATTTATATTGATAATAAATGGTAATAAAATTGTAAAATAAATCAAACAGTCAAATTTACAAAAAAAGTCATTTTAAATACACCAAAACCATAAAGAAATCGCAATTATTGTCATCGTTTTTCAAAATCAATTGAATCTCAGTATGCCGAAATGAAATAAGCATAAAGCACAAATGTAAATACTGTCAAATGTGTCTAAGAGGACAAGCTTATTTTTGTCGTTTTGTCCACCTGAATCGTTTTGTCCATTAAAAAAAAATGTTCACTAAAAATGCTCTTAAAAATCGAGCTAGATAGCTAAAAATGCAAGCCAATTAAACGCTACTTCCAAAAAAAATTTGGTAGTAATCAGCTAACTACTGTAGTTTTTTTCAAAAAAAAGTAAGTTTTTAAGGGGGTTGTGGGTGCTAAATGTTGGAAATATGCAAGCAATTCAAAGTGGCTTTTATTATCACATGACAAATTTTTGAAATAATAAGCAATATATTTGGTCCCCTACTCTTTCGGTTTGATTGAACACAAAACAATACGTAAATTGTTAACTGTCGAGAAATGCGGTGCTTGTTAATCAGCATGAGAATTTTTTTATCCATCAGGAAAAAACTTTTACATGCTGCATACAATTTTGATGCATTTTTCAGGGGTTGTACTCCAGTTGAACGCCAAAAATGTAGCGTTTTCATATTTTCAATTTTTGGTCAAACTCTCCCGAAAAATGATAAAAACCGAAATTCTCCATTGTTGTAAAAAAACAATTTCGGATTTTTTAGGTGATAATTTATCACTGATAAAAGTCAAGAACAAATTATCAGAGGTCAGGATTTCAACAGTGCGCGGTTTTTGCACAATCCTAGAAAATTTTGTTAAAATATGTTGAAAAATGCAAATTTTATTCCGAATTCGAGAGTTCAAACAAGCTGAAATTTAGCATATTTTAAAATTGCCTACTGGTCATGAAAATGATATAAACAGTAATTATTTTTCCTACCAGTTATCCTCGCAGTTTGAATTTACATATTGCATTCACAAATGTACTCACTCCGGCAATATTAACAAAGTTGTAGCAATTTTAATTTGCTTGCAATAATCTAGATTTTAAGAAACAGCTTAAATTTTTTTTTGGGAATATTTTGAAAAATTAATCTTTAGAACAAAAAATTGACCAAGTGTACAAATACATTTTTTGAAGATACATCATGGTTTTTATATCATTTTTTGCAAAATATCAAAACAAAATAGGTCGAAAATCATTGCTATTCGTGTTAATTTAATACCAAATTTTTGAGAAATTAATTTATAATTTCAAATTTTGGACATTTTCAATTAAACTAGCTATATTCGTGAAAAGTGTGCTTTAACCATTACACAACCAATAAGTGCTTACCCCATTAGTAAGGGCCCATTACTAATGGGCTAAAGTAATCACACTAATCCGTTTTGTCCTCTTAGAGGCAACTACTTCTCGAAAAATGGCCAGAAATCACCGAATTTCTGTCGTTTTGTCCTCTTAGAACATTTCAGTAGTTTGAAATTGTGGATGATCCTCATTTTTTCCGCGAAGAAGAAAAAACCACAAGCCTGTAAACTTATTACTTTTGTCCGCTCAGGTTAAGTTTTTCGGATTTACAGAACAAATGTGTTAGGTTTTTGCGTGTTGTCCGATTAGCCCACAGTACTTATTTGAAAAAAAACCCCATCTTGCGAAAAAATGTGCGCCCTGATAAAAAATTCAATTTAATATTTTCTTTAAACCTGAAGGTAAAATTATCTTTTGCACCAAAATTTTTCCTACTAATTATTCTAACATCAACCATATCTTTGTGACACTTATTTTCACCGATTAAACATTAACAAAAAATAACGATTTGAAAGATTACCACCGCCATTTTTCCGTTTTAATGCCAGCCAGACATGAATTCAGGATTTCACTAAAGGTGATTTTTTTAGGTGGGCCCACCCTTCTCATTGACGATTACGGGAAAACCATAGGCAGATATCGAAAAACGGTTTTTTGCATTAACTGCCAACTAAAAAAAGCTCAAAGGAAAATTTGTCTTTTTCATCGATACCGGTTCACCTATCTATATAGGTATTTTCAGTATAAAAATTTGAGAAAAAAAATTGAAACTCGTTTTTTTCTTCCAGAAATCCATCAAAAATATGATTCAAGCAGTAAATGTGTAGACAATGTGATATAATGAACAAATATTAAAAATTTACCTTTTCGCTGATTTAAGAAAAAAAAATTTGAGCCCATCGAGATTTGAACATAACAAACAAATTAAATTCCAGTTTATATCCGGTGAACGGATGTCAAATCAAACTGAATACAATTTCTATATTGAAGCTTTTTTAGTTGCAGTTGAATGCAAAAAAACCGTTTCTCGATATCGCCTATGTGTTTCCCGTAATTGTCATGAGAAGGTGGGCCCACCTAAAAAAAAGTTTATTTTTTTCTAAAGGCAGCCACCCTTCTCATGACGATTACGGGAAAACGTGAATGCAATCGAGAAATGAGTTTACCTAAAGTAGTTTTTTTTAGACGCGACAGGTTTGACTTTTTACCACTTTGTCATTATGAAAATCTTAAGAAAACTTAATTTTGGAATTTTATTTTTCAGGTCATTAGAATAGTTTCCAGTTGAATGCAAAAAAACGTTTTGTGATATCTCATACGCGTTCGTCTGTGGTGAAAAGTCAAATCTGTCGCGTCTCAAAAACTGATCTATCTTCTCTTTTCATTTTGCCTTGTAAAATTTAAACTTTGCAATGAAATAACAATTTTTTTATTAGTTTAAAAGAATATTATAAAAATTTTAACTTAAAATATATTCGATAAGAAATTAAGAGCAAAATGTACAAAGACTTTAATTCGTTTAACAGATAAGAGGGTGTCGTTTTACAGGANAGTAATTATTTTTCCTACCAGTTATCCTCGCAGTTTGAATTTACATATGCATTCACAAATGTACTCACTCCGGCAATATTAACAAAGTTGTAGCAATTTTAATTTGCTTGCAATAATCTAGATTTTAAGAAACAGCTTAAATTTTATTTTTTGGGGAATTTTTGAAAAATTAATCTTTTAGAACAAAAAAATTGACCAAGTTGACAAATACATTTTTTGAAGATACATCATGGTTTTTATATCATTTTTTGCAAAATATCAAACAAAAATAGGTCGAAAAATCATTGCTATTCGTTGTTAATTTAATACCAAAATTTTTGAGAAATTAATTTATAATTTCATAATTTTTGGACATTTTCAATTAAACTAGCTATATTCGTGAAAGTGTGCTTTAACCATTACACAACAATAAGTGCTTACCCCATTAGTAATGGCCCATTACTAATGGGCTATAAGTAATCACACTAATCCGTTTTGTCCTCTTAGAGGCAACTACTTCTCGAAAATGGCCAGAAATCACCGAATTTCTGTCGTTTTGTCCTCTTAGACACATTTCAGTAGTTTGAAATTGGGATGATCCTCATTTTTCGGAAGAAAAAAACACAAGCTGTAACTTATTACATTTTGTCCGCTCAGGTTAAGGTTTTTCGGATTTACAGAACAAATGTGTAGGTTTTTTGCGTGTTGTCCGATTAGCCCACAGTACTTATTTGAATAAAAAAACCCCATCTTGCGAAAAATGTGCGCCCTGATAAAAAAATTCAATTTAATATTTTCTTTAAACCTGAAGGTAAAATTATCTTTTGCACCAAAATTTTTCCTAATTATTCTAACATCAACCATATTTTGTGACACTTATTTTCACCGATTAAACATTAACAAAAAATAACGATTTGAAAGATACCACCGCCATTTTTCCGTTTTAATGCCAGCCAGACATGAATTCTAGGATTTCACTAAAGGTGATTTTTTTAGGTGGGCCCACCCTTCTCATGACGATTACGGGAAAACCATAGGCGATATCGAAAAACGGTTTTTTGCATTCAACTGCCAACTAAAACAGCTCAATGGAAAAATTTTGTCTTTTTCATCGGACTACCGGTTCACCTATCTATATAGGTATTTTCAGTATAAAATTTGAGAAAAAAATTGAAACTCGTTTTTTTCTTCCAGAAATCCATCAAAAATATAGTTCAAGCAGTAAATGTGTAGACAATCGTGATATAATGAACAAATATAAAAATTTACCTTTTCGGCTGATTTTAAGAAAAAAAAATTTGAGCCCATCGAGATTTGAACATAACAAACAAATTAAATTCCAGTTTATATCCGGTGAACCGGATGTCAAATCAACTGAATACAATTTCTATATTGAAAGCTTTTTAGTTGGCAGTTGAATGCAAAAAACCGTTTCTCGATATCGCCTATGGTTTCCCGTAATTGTCATGAGAAGGGTGGGCCCACCTAAAAAAAAGTTTATTTTTTTCTAAAGGCAGCCACGCTTCTCATGACGATTACGGGAAAACGTGAATGCAATCGAGAAATGGTTTACCTAAAGGTAGTTTTTTTAGACGCGACAGGTTTGACTTTTTACCACTTTGTCATTATGAAAAATCTTAAGAAAACTTAATTTTGGAATTTTATTTTTCAGTCATTAGAATAGTTTCAGTTGAATGCAAAAAAACGTTTTGTGATATCTCATACGGTTCGTCTGTGGTGAAAAGTCAAATCTGTCGCGTCTCAAAAACTACTGATCTATCTTTCTTTTTCATTTTGCCTTGTAAAATTAAACTTTGCAATGAAAATACAATTTTTTATTAGTTTAAAAGATATTATAAAAATTTTAAACTTAAAATATATTCGATAGAATATAAGAGCAAAATGTACAAAGACTTTAATTCGTTTAACAGATAAGAGGGTGTCGTTTTACAGGATAATTAATCAAAACAGTTTTGAGGAAATCCGTAAGATAATCCTGAAGCCAAAGGATTAGGGGTGAATGAATTTTTTGGCCAAGCCAAATTTACAAAAAATGAAAAATCGAGAAGAACACAAATGAGTTAAATTGTTGATCAATGTTATTATCCATTTTTCGGACTTAGTTTAAATTGTCCGAAATTCATACCTTAATTTTGTTATAACTCTGAAAATTTGACTACACGAATTAGGCTAAAAACCCAATCGTTTGTGTTCTGACCGTGATTCTATGTAGAGTTTTAGCGCTAGAGAGCTATGAACTTTGGACCTTTCGGAACATTTTCCGGCGTGACACCTCAAAAAAAAAATTCTCAGAATAAGATCGTCTTAAAAAGCATTAAAAAGTCGCGTGATTACAATTTGAAATTTAATTTTTATTACCAAACGAAACATGTAGATCGACTTTCTAATGAACGTTTAAACGTGATAAATCAACTTTAAATAAATTATGTAAATATCGGCCGCTAATAGTAGTATTTTTCTTTGAAAAAGTATTCACGACACTTTTTTAAGATTTATAAGGCAGCGTTATTCTGACAAAATTTTTTTTTGAGGTGTACACCAGAAAATGTTCCAAAATTCACATGACATTCTTTTAAAAGTAAGAGTAAAATTAAGTTATCAATTCACGACCATTTAACCGAATCCCATGTTAATTTAAAATATTAATAATTGTGAAATAAATCTCTAGAAGCTAGTGAAATCTAAATTTGCAAACTTTAACACCAAAGATTTCAGTTAACCAATAAACACAAGCAATCCAAGAAATGTAATTTTTCGTCCAAGAAGAGGTTTGAATTTGAGAAGAGTGCATAAGACTGATTTTGTGACGAAATTAAAAAATTGAAGTTGAATATTTTAGGCGGAGGAATTTTTTACTTTAGTTTACTTAGGTTACTTTTTATAGGTTACAAAATAGATATAAAGTTTTTTCCATCTGAATCTTGATCGAATTTAGGTCACTGAATTTTTTTTTTGACTTCCGGTTCACCGGTAATTCGCAAAAAACGTTTTTTTTTCAGTGATTTTGAGTAATTTTTATGAATTGTTTGCAGTCATGTGATCAACCTAGGAAGTCAGTCCTAGTGTTAAGTTCTTCCAGCTGAAATCTCAGTGGCCCCAGCTAAAAAAAAGTTACCTAACCGATTTCGAAAAAATGGGTGAGCGAAAAATACCACCGCCAATATTTTATAGGAGAAGTCATGAAATCTTCTAATTTGATTAAAGTTTTAATGATAGCCAATCGTTATCAGGTGAAATAACACTCATTTACTCAAATTATTGGATAAATATAAATTAGAATAAATAGAAACGCTTAATTAATTTGGATGATTTAATTTAGGCACTCAAAAATTCAATATTTGAAGGCAAAAAGTGTTTTATTTTAGAGCAAAAGAAAATTTAAAATAAAATGAACTTGGGCAGGCGCTATTTTGATACTGGAAACAAGTCATGAAAAGTTAAAAGTGCATAGTCTGGCCGACAGCTATAACAGGTATAGCACAAGGTAACTATCAAAGCATAATAAAGTTCGTTGGATATCAATTATTATTCATGGCTGTATAATTTTCACATTTCAAAAAATATTTAAAAAAATAAATTTCCAGAAATTACCAAATTCTTATTTTAAAAATGTAAAAAAATAAGAAATTCATATAAAATTTGTTGAACCTGAGTAATTTCAATTTATCATATATTGCTAAGTAACGACCCAATATCAAACATACGTATCGTTGTAGTGAATTAAAGAAGTTTTCGTATTTAAAAGTACGCGTCCTTTTAAAAGCACTTCAATGTAGCTTTTACAACATTAAGAATTAAGTAGTCATCTTCAGGTAATCAGAGCAAACAGAAATAATTTTAGAGATGATAAACATTAAAAAAAATACATCTAACATATATGGTGAGAAAAATTTTTGGGCTATTAATTAGGCAAATTTTCTGCAAGTCCGTTTCGTCAAATAACTGTATTTTTAATAATAATATTTTACTAGCCATACTATGGCTGGCAGCCATTGGCTGCCATATATTATCTATAATTTCGTCTCAAAACCTCTAAAATAACTCAAGGCTAACCAATTTTCAGAAATCTGTTAATATTCTTTATAAATTGTTTTTTGAAATTAAAACAAAACATAAATGAAAAATCTTAAAAAAAATTCATAAAATAATTTTAAGTTTATTTAGGAAACCTATTTTTTCATATAAAATGCTGAAAATTTGAATGTAAAAAATACGGCCAGTTGAAACCACACAAATCCACGGACATAATTTAATAAGAAGCAAAATTTCTGATTTTAAGCGTTTTTCTTTAAAGCATTTTATTAGTTTTCAAGGCAAATGATAATTTATATGTGTAAAAGATTTTTATCGTTCAACCGTATTCATTCGTTTTAATCGTGTTATTCTGTCTCTTTGATTCAGAAGAATGTGCTCGGAACGCGATCGGGGACCTGGACATCGCCAGCTGTATCCTAGTTTTTGAACGACTCCAGCACCATTTTGCAGAGAGTCACAGAATAAATTTTCTATCGTTTCACCGAATCTACAAAAAGCTTGGTTATAAATTTTCTTATTATCAAATTGACTACAGTGCAAAAATTGACCACATGCAAATTTTTTTGGAAATATGACACTTTTCCTATATAAAAAATTGTATGACATAGGAAAATCGAACATGAGCCTGATTCGATAAAAATACGTCATGTGATCTCACACTATATTTCTATCATTTTTATTTCGAGAAATACTTAATTTATGATTCACGTTCAAAACTCAAAAAATATATGAAATCGTGTTTTTTTTTCAGCTCACTAACAGACGTTATTTAGTCAGAACATTTTTCGAGATGGATTGACGGACTTTTGTGGCCTATAGGATGACCAGTATGTTCCCGCCATAGAAACAAACAGTGAAAATTAAATATTCAGAATTTCAAAATAAAAATACGTATTTTTATAAAAATCGAAATTAAAGTACCAAAAAACTATTAGATTTTTTTTTGCTTTTTAATGCAATTTAAAAAAATCGAGGATATGTAAATAATTTAAAGCGAAGCGTATAAATGTATTGATACGCTTCGCTTTAAATTATTTACATATTATCGAATATTTTTTAAAAATTGCATTAAAAAGCAAAAAAAAATTCTAATAGTTTTTTGGTACTTCAATTTCGGTTTTTTATTAACGTTTTTACTGTCACCAAATTAAATACTCACTTATTTCGTTGATTATCGATTCTCAGTTCATTTAGGACGGGAGATTGGCAGGCGATATGAACAATTTCAGACATTTGTTTGGCGGAAATAAAATTTGATTCGACATTCAGTTTTATTATAAATGGATTGTTTTTCATACATTTACAAATAGATTCTCCAATACTATCATTTGCCCTTGTATTAGCTAAAATGAAAGTTGTTAATTTTCGCCGAATAAAAATGCGTAGCGGACAACTTTATGTTTTTTCTTTTTAAGTTTTTTTAATGAACTTGTGAAATAGCATTAAAAATTAAGTATCTAATTTATTCACAATTTTTTATTGGTTATCTAAGGTAATTTTTTTTAGGTGGAACCCTTCTCATGACGATTGCGGGCAAACTATAGATGATATCGAAAAAAACGTTTTTTTGCATTCAACTGCCAACTAAAAAAGCTCAATAGAGAAATTTTATTAAGTTGATTTGACATCCGGGTCACCGGATATAAACCGGAATGTAATTTTTTGGTAGGTTCGAATCTCGATGGCCCACATTTTTTTTTCTTTAAATCAGCCGGAAAGTTATATTTTTATGTTTTGTTCATTCTTATATCACGATTGTCTACACATTTTACTGCTTGAACTATATTTTGATGAATTCCTGGAAGAAAAAAACGAGTTTCGATTTTTTTCTCAAATTTTATACTGAAATACCTATATAATAGCTCTCCGGTTACCGGTGAAACCGGTAGTCCGATGATGAAAAGACAAAATTTCTCCATTGAGCTTTTTAAGTTGGGAGTTGAGTGCAAAAAACCGTTTCCTAATATCTCCTATGGTTTTCCCGTAATCGTCATGAGAAGGGTGGCCACCTAAAAAAATTACCTAAAAAAATCAAATAAATTTGGACACGCGAAAAACCTGTTTTTAAAAATAATTTTAGATTGGTCCATCAAATATTTTCATCACTTTTAGATACACACTTGTAGAAATCAAATAATTATTAGAAGGGAATATCCATTATGATGCCCGGGTAACATAAATATCTTATTCCCTATTCTTTTAACAGGCAAATAAGATATTTATGTTACCCTGGGCATCATAATCGATATACTTTAAAATTCAAAAACTCTTACGATTTTTCACTTTTACGATTTCCATAACCCAATATAATTTATATCATATTAAATAGGTGCGCAGCGGTCAAATTCTAATTTTTTAAATTTAAAATAATTGAGACCAAACGGAAAAAAATATCTGGACAGAAAACTACGACGAAATAAAATGAAATATTTTTTTTTTAGCTTTTTGGCATTTTGGCCAGGGAAATGACGGTCAAAATATTAATCGGCATTTGCAATTTTCCGCAGTCTTCCGCATGGTCTCACTATGCGCACTTGAAAGCTTTGTGAATTCTGCATAAAATGAAAAATATAAAATTAAGTATTCATAAGTATTGGCCAAAATATTTTCACCTTATGAAGTGTTCCGCATACGCATTTTTTTTGTCAAAATGACCAAAATTTCTTCGAAAATTTTATTTTTCAAAAAATTTTCAGAAAATAGCAAATTTTTATGTGAGTACGATCCTTGCAAGAAGAAAACTAAAAAATGAGCTGATTATGCTCAAAAACGAAATTAGTGCTGAAAATTGAGGTTTTTGAAACTCACTTTCTGACACTAGATGGCCCAAAAAAAACTTTCTTGCTCGGAATCGTCTTTTTCGGTGGCGATTACCCCCGATAGCAAATAAATGTTTATCAGGAGTTTTAGTTCAGTCTGTAGGGTTTCCGCTGCGCACCTACATATAAATCACAAACCAGAGTATTTAGAAAAATTATTATGTCACATAATTTATGTGAACATAAAGATAGAGAATAGTGAAAGTTTTAAGGGGATTGTGGGTGCAAGTAGTTATTTTGGACCACGGTCGCAAATTCGGTTTTTTCAATTGCACTTGACCATCCAGCACTCAGGAATCGTTTGCAATTAAAAAAACACCAAATTATTTCTGGATATTTTTTCTAGAACATTGAAATCGCTTGCTAACTTAAATGCCCGAATAATGACAGATGATCAAAAACAAAATAACCCATTAGTGATCAATTTTCACGGAGATTCAGACAAAATAAAATCGGAAACTTTTGACCAATATTCTAGAAAATTTCCAAAAAAATATCGTTTCGGACTTGCATAAAAACGAAAATAATTTAGATATGGTATCATTTCAGAATACAAAAAAATCAAACTCGCAAGAAAAAGTTACTCTAAATGAAAGTATTTCAATTATGATAGTTGTTCAGATTTTGCGCCTTTTCAATATTTCAATTTTTTAGCTAATCAATGTAATAATGGCGCGCATTAAATCAGCATGAAATAGTGATTGCGAGAAATATGAAAAATTATTAAAATCTTCTTGGTTAAAAAGTTTAATAAGATTATAGAGAAGGATTAATGAAAAAGATAAAAGAAATGTACCGTCGTGAGGTATACTTTTTTTTTGTAAAATAATCTACATTTTGCCTATATTTAACTATAGCAAGGAATTTTCAAAATATTTCGGCGAATTAAGATGAATTTATAAATATCTTGGTTGCGATTGTAGAGAATTTTTTCTGACATAATATCGGCTTTAGTGATTTTTGGATACGTGGATAGACGGTATACTTCAATGAGAAAAATACAAGCAATTAGTTTTATGGCATTTAAAAGTTGATTTGATATATTTTCTAAATATGAATCAATTTTTGACTTCTCAAGGTTCGGACTACAATATACAATTGGAAAAAATCAACGTTCACTCAATTCTCACAAAAGATATTTGAGTTTTAAAAAGGGCTTATTTTTCCCCAGGCAAATTGCCGAAGCCACCCACAATCCCCTTAAGCACCCACAATCCCCTTAAAAGGATTTTAAATTTTCTTGGTTTCGGGTGGATTTAATTTGATCAGAACGGGCGTGCTGAATGACGACTCACTGTTTGAGTACACCGGTTAAAGGCTTATAAACAATTAACCGAGAAATTCTTTTACAAATTTGAGATCATGTTTATTTTCTAAATTTACCTATAAAAACTTCTTGGACGAATTCGTTATATTCTAAAGCTCTGAATAGTGCAGCGATGGTACTAATTGGTGTGGTTCTGAGGTTGTTCCAGTTTAAAATCGTAAAAGTTTCATCTTGTTCTTGCACCCTAAAAATAACTTTATTTTGTGCAAAATTTGTACAGTAAAAATACAGCTTCAACCCAATTTTAACCATAAAAAATTACCAAAAATGACTCTTAGTTTCAAAAATTTTTTCGATAATTTACCGTTTTTTATAAAAATATATATATTTTACCAAATATTACCTTCTAAGATCTTCATCAACATCTGCTGGATTTAATTCTGGTTCATCACTTTTTTCAATAGGGTCTCTGTATTCTGGACGATATATTCTTTTCAAGCCAGCGTCTTCGCCCATTTCATAGCCTTTTCTACCAAGATCTATATGACTTATAAATAAATTTAAATGTTTTGAGCTGAATGGCTTTTCGTAACGTCAAAATATTTGTTTAAAAGTTATTTAAAAAGTGTAGTTTTAAGAACTCTTGTGCTTTGTGAATTGAAATTTGACAATTGGTTGTTGATTTAAGAACCTAGTGATAGAGAAGGCAATCTCAGATAGCTGATTTTGCAGCAACTGATATAATCGAATACACTTTTTCGATAAATGAAATTGAAAACAATGTTTTCCTGCTACCATTAACAGACCACTTTAAAAACCCTTTGAAATAATATGATTATCTTCAGATATATCCAAGATTATCTCTCGTATAATTCCAGTTTTAGGTTTTAAGTTGTTATACGTACAAATTTCGAATTGTTACACGACATTTTAAAAATATTTCGCAGCTTTTCAGTTGGTCCATTTAATTAATAGTCGTATCGGAGTTAAAGATGATGCGAATATTCGGACATACGATCTTTCTGATATTTTGGGTCGTAGACCAACTTTTATATGTCTATCGGTGTGCGTGCGAGCGGATTTTCCGATTTCCGATTTACACGTTTTTCCCGGATTATCGGTTTTTCGAACGCAGTAGTAACGTTTTTCATGAAAACTTGACAGGGAAAAAGGTTCCAAAAAATAAGGTAATTCGAAAAAAGTTCAAAACGAATCTGACACCGTTGAGGGATGTCATATTACATGATTTTTGCTATCTTGGATGTATTTAGGAGAATTCGCCAAAATGCCGGCATCGATCCAGTTTGCTTCGGGAATCATAAATTATCAATGAAATATGACACCCCAGGGTCATGTTACAAGATTTACTTATTTTCTGCATTTGTTATTGATTAATCACATGCAACTTGGGCATCGGTTAATTCTTTGCGAAATCCGATTCAATTGTCGAATTTGAAAAGTTAACACCAAAAGGTGTCATTTACATGTTTTGCTCTTAAAGTTTAATTATTTAGTCAGCGCAGTCAATTTTTATTTTTTATTGTTTTAGTCAGATCAGTGAAACGCCTCCGAATTCTCTTTTTTTGCGGGGTTTTTCTATTTCTTTGTGCGCCTCTTTTTTGGTTCAGCCGAATTTTTGGCATTTTTGTAACGTCGCGTATAATTAAGCGTCCAGATTAATAAAAAAAAAGAGTAAAGCAAAACTACTTACACGAAAAAGTTAGAAATTTCTAAATAATTATGTGGGAACAGCAAAAAAAATTATTTTTATAATTTTTACACAAAAAATATCCGAAAAAATGCGATTTTTAGATACATTATTTATTCTAAAAATCACCATTTTTCTAATATATTTTTTGTGATTGTCAGATACTTCTTTGCTTCGACTTATTTAGTAATTAATAAGAAACACGCTGAAAAGACACAATGAAATTAAAAAACATAAGTTCAGTTTATTGTATATGACACCTATACTGATTTCATAATTTTTTGTTGTATTATTTTTCCTAGGCGATGTTCACTTTCGTTGTTTATTTTTTTTTAAAATTCCGTCAAATCTTTAATACTTTTCACTATCTGAAATGTGTAATAGGACTCCCTATTGTTCTATTTATTTTGACAAACTGAATTTGTTCGCAGTGAAATTTTGTCCCTATGCCTAATTCCATGGAAAGCTACCTGCACAATCGAAGAAATAGAGAAAGTCTTGTATATGACTACTGGGCGTGTCATATTTCATTTTTGATAATTTTATTGAATTCGAGGTCAAACTGTACTGATGCCCATGTTTTGGTCGAATTTCCCTCATACAATCCAAATATAGCAAATTCATGTATCTATGCACCCTCACTGTGTAAGATTTCATTTTTGATATTTTTTCTTCGATTCCCTGTCAAACTGTACTGATGCCAGTTTTGGGCGAATTTCACATATACAATCTAAAAGATAGCAAATCATGTAATATGACCCCTTACGGTTCAAGTTCATTTTGACATTTTTGTCGATTCTTGATTTTTGGACCCTTCCCTGTAAGTTTTATGAAAAACGTTAGAGCGGTTTTCGAAAACGATAAGTTTCCGCGTAAAACCGTAAGTACCGGAATCGAAACATCTGGTCTGCCAGCGCAAGCGTTAGAATAAAAGTGTCTAGAACCAAATCCAGAAAATCGTTATTGCCAATTTCGCTCATCTTTTAAACTCCGGCTATGACCTATCTAAATAATAATGGACCATTGACAAAAATCGCCCAAACATCGGCCCAAAATCGAATGGTGAACTGCTAACATTGTCGTTTATTTTAGTAATAAAGTTGTTGCAATAAATTAAATTTTGGACACTTTTGCTACTTGACCCATAAAGGCATTATAAGATCCTCAATATCTTAATTCATCGTGATATTAATTTTTAAATTATTATAATTTATATACTGTCAAGTTCCTGGCTATAAGGACAGGCAATTTTTGTCGATTTGTGTCCATGTGAACGTTCGTTTTGTTCATATAAAAAATTTCACTACAAATGCTCTTAAAATTCGAAAACTAGCGCAGAGAAGCGTAAACTGCCAGCCAAATGTTTGGCGACGAGCTTAGGCCGCACCTCTCAAAGAGTTGAGGTTCAGTCAGCTGTTATTGTTTTTTTCAAATAAAATAATATATTTTCAAGAAATTCAATTATTTTTTAAAACCAATTTTTTCTGTAAAAACATACCCAGTTGACTGATGTCTGGTTAAAGACGCTAAGTGTTTGTATTCATTTTCGTGCTTGATATCATAGAAAATCTAGGGTTTAATGGCAACTTCGTCGTTTCGTCTATGTATTCCTGAAATCTGTTGGGCTTTTTCTTTTAATCAACTGGATGCGATGACTTTATCGGGATTTTGTATGATTTAAAGCTATTATTTAATTTTTAAATACTCACAATCAATAAGAAGGAGTTAATTTTTTAAAATATCACTTTTATGTTACCTTTTGTAGCAAATTTGCACGCTTTTTTAATGTAAACACATATGGAGAAAGGTTGAGTACTGATATCTGTACAGAGGTTATTGGTTCAAAACCGATTTAACAAGAATATAATTATTGAAACACTAAATTAACACGGCAGTTAAACCGAAGATTGAAAATAACAGGTCTTTGGTACTTGCTGGAAATTATTGCGGCTGACAGAATAATTATACAATTTTGAATACCATGGAAAATTATTAAATATATATTGAAGTTCATAATTAACTTTTTGTAGGCTTATCAATTTCTATAATCATTTTCGATATAATTTTTTCCTTTGAATGAAAATATTTCGCTATGAATCTTGAAATTAGAAACTTGCACATTGAATTTACTATACGGGCATTTCTTAGATCTGCTCAGGATTACGAAATTGATACAGATTACCGAAATATTTTTTGGCGAATTACCGGTACCGGTAATACCGAATTTTTGTTTTTCCACTACAAATTCGTTTTACGAAGTTGCAAAAACAGTTGTCGCGATTGTTCTGGTTCTCTCAGAACAGATACCCTTTAAGTGGGTCTACCTAAAAAATAACGACGCTTAGGTTTAATCAGCCGTATTTTCAAATTTCCTATTTTAGAACTCTCTTCTAGAATCATGGTCAAGGTGATTCATAAAATGGAAATGTTAAGATGAATATAATAAATTATACTTTGGTACATACGTATGTAACATATTGTATAAACCAGGCATCTTTTCTGGCCACATTAAATAGTTTTAATTAACATACAGTATCTCTACTTGTATTAGAAATAAAGGTATCACATATATTTTCATAAATGAGTCGGACTTTCACCGATCATTTCAGTTTTAAATTATTTGAACAGCCGTGCCATGGCCTGGCACACGAAAATGAGACCAAAAGGCACTTGACGAAATTGAACTTCAAAAATTCCATAGCGTACTTAACACTGTATTGGAACTTAAAATAGCCATCGGTACTGACACACTACGTGTTTCTTTAGGTAAACAAGCAAAAAAACCACTATGGAAATACGGAGACGACCATAAGCGCGGGCACATATTTGCGGGTCTGAAGCGCTTGCCAACCAGGTTATGTAAAAATTAACCTTACTCACATTTATCCCAGATGATGTCTTCCCATGTACTCCATTTTAACTTTACCTTCCCACTTTGTACGCTCTACTCTCGGGCTCAGCATGGCTTTTTTCGTTCATTGATAATTTTAAGGGCCGTCTCCCATCATTCTTAATTTAATTAAATTTGAACTTGTTAAAGGGCACCGGATTTTACCCTATTACGTTGAATATCAAAGCCCCAAAATTCCGGGAAGAATCGGATAAATTGTATCTTGTCGAATATCATTGTTATTCCGGTTGTTGACATATGATCCACCAAAAAAACGTTTGTACTAACCCTACTCAAAATAATCTAAGACTTTTCAAACATGCACTAAAGTCATATTTCATCAAAATCTGTCCTATTTATTTTCACCTCAGCAACACGAATCAGGGATCCACGATTTTCTTTGGCATCACGGCCTTCAATTCCAGGTAAATCACGAAACGAGAATAAAAAATCCAAAAAACACTTCATTACATTTTAAGGTATTATTCGTCAATTTTCGTCTTTTTCCTCTAATTCAATTTATAAGTGTGTGTTGGTCCTTATATTCTGAGCAACTTTTCGAAATGGCCAAATGGCCAATTCTGTCGTGTTGTCCCATATATACGGTTCCTTTGCCAGACTTAGAGCAGTTATATAATTTTTGTTTTTTCATGTTGAATTTGACTTCAACTGTCTGTGATTCAAACCTATGTATTTCCGCCCAAACTGATCATATCAATTTTTTTATATTTTTTGATGGATTTTGAGATCAAATCAAATGTAATTGTTAAACTCTGATGTCGCTTCGCCGAGTATTTCAGCTATATTCGGATTTAAATCTGCACGTCAATCTCTTAGTGATCTTCAATGTTCATGGTTCGAGGCGGATACGTATCTGTGCTACGTTTTTGTAGGGCTCTGAGTTATTAACGTTATTGAAAGTATATACAATTTATTCTCATATAGCAACTTGTTTCTGCTCAACGATTCGATCCGGTCCAGAACAAGATCTTTTTTTTTCGCGAATGATTCGAACTTTTAAGGAAATTTTTTTTTTCCCTATTTTTACATTTTGCGTTTGATACCATATCAGGTCAATCTCTCTCTTT
>SCLH01001541.1:28312-42830 GCA_004367855.1 Oikopleura vanhoeffeni | reverse complement strand
AATCTTAAAACGATCTCTTTCGTGGATCGAAGAGAAACGTAGGCAAAACTTCTAAAAATAATTCTAGCAAAAAACGACCAGGAAGTGTCGTAATCGTTATATAAGAAATGCTTCATTTGTCACGCTGGGTTCACCCATCCTAATCTCCTTACGTCATTTTTGTTTTTTAAGTGATCATGTTTTTGTTTTAACTTTTATCAAATGATTCAACAAGAAGTCTTTGAAAATACTTGGCCACCAAAAACTAAAGTTATTTTTTAAACTTTCCAAATATTTGAACATGAAACCATAGACGATTTGAAATAAAAAATTTTGGTAGTCAAAAATTGTTACCGATTTTATTGTTTTTTGGTTTTGAGATATTTTCGAAAAACGATTAAAATGTGCAAAAAGTGAGAGGGTAACTTATATTTTGAGTGATAGCCAAAAGTAATATATCAATTACGGGACTTCCTGGTAGTTTTTTACTATATATTTAGCAAATTTTTTTATATCATTCGGTGTTTGCAAACAGCTCATTCGATTTCATTCCTAGATAGCTCAAACTGAGCACAAATATCTTGTGAATAATAAAATTAAAAGTTTGCTCCGAATCCGACCACTGTTACCTATATATTGTTACCTATACAAATTATTTCTATGTTATTTTTCACAGGATATTTGTGCTCAGTTTGAGCTATTTATATGTAAAATCGGATGAGTTATTTGCAAACGCCGAATTATATTAAAAATTAGTCTAAAAATCTAGTAAAAAACGACCAGGAAGTGTATGATAAGATTGCGTTTTGTTTTAATGCTGTAACTTTTATTCAATATTATTTTTTTGTTCAAATTTGATTGAAAACTAAAAAAANTGTTTCATTTTCAATTTTTGACACCCATCCGCTACATCGATTTCCAAATTTTTGTTTCCAAGAATGTATTTTGTACTCATTTTTTCAAATAAATTTTTTTTTTGCTCAAAATTCGAGTCGAAAATGAAAGCAAACTAAAAAAATCTTTTTTTTTATTTTCAATGTTTGACACCCGTCCGCTACATCGATTTCCAAATTTTTTTTCAATTATGTATTTTGTGCTTATCTTTTTGATAAAAATAAACAAAAAACTTTGCTCAAAATTCGAGTCGAAAATGATAGAAAACTAAAAAAAAAAATTTTCATTTTCAATTTTTGACACCCGTCCGCGACATCCATTTCCAAATTTTTCTTCTCAAAAATGTATTTTGTACGCATCTTTTCAATAAAAATTCACAAAAAATTTTTTGCTCAAAATTCGAGTCGAAAATGATAGAAAACTAAAAAAAATTATGTTTTTTCATTTTTAATTTTTGACCCCTGTCCGCTAATCGATTTCAAAAAACAATTTTCAGAAAAACCTGTTTTCGTCATTTCATGATTTTTCAACTTCAATTGAGACCAATAGTAACCTTTTCAAAAAAAATTTCATATATTTTTTTGAACTTCTGGCAAGTTGTTTAGTCACTTGAAGGTCTCTAAATATATCTATATATGAAATGTCAAATCGCATTTCCCACCCTAACTGTAAGAGATTCTTTGAAACATAATGATTATCATTGAAAAAATATATGTTGAATAATGAATCTTCGGTTATCATGCTTAAATTCCAAACGCAAACGCCACGGTATGGCGCAAAGACGACTACGGTCCAGAGATTGTCGGCCACTACAGTTAATGTTAAATCTAAATTGACTTATATCCTGTTCCAACCTCTTTTGAATCGAAAACGGTTTTGTATTGTACAATGGAACAGGATATATGAGCATAATAGTACACATCAAGCAAAATCTCTTTCTCAAGCAAAGTGCTTCTCAGTTGTGAAGCAGGGTTCGGCACCTCTAAAAATTTTTTAGATCGGATCGGTAGGCTCGCAAAAAATCGGATCGATCGGCTTTTAAAAATTGGATCGGATCGGTAGGCTGGCAACAAAAATTGGGACGAGTAAAGATCGGATTAATGACTTAATAATGACTTTTTATTTCCAAAAGTAACATCAATAATAAGAAATTGCACAAAAGTGTCCCTGTAAATTCAGCGCTCCCCATAAAATAATGATTCTAATCGCTCTTCAGTTCATAAACTATCGCCTTTGTTCAAGTAATTTATCTTGAATTATTAAGAAGTGCTCGTCTGTGGACATATGGTAATGAAATTAATGATTTCAGTTATCAGCCATTGCAATCTTTTGCCTCTGTTCAAGTTTATTTGGCAAACGAAAGCCAGATAAATAGACAGATCAAATTTGATGCTACTACCTAGTTTGTTTGTTGCATCTACCTACTTAACCATCTGCCATATTTAGATTGCAAAAATTATGAATCCTGAACAAGGGCGCTTAATTTTTAATAGTGATTTATGAAAAATTTTATTTGAAAATTTTTGAACAAGAAATGTGGAAAATTTTCAAAATATTTTTAAAATTTTTGTCTAAAAATGAAAAAATTGTCGTATGATTTTTCAAGGAGCTTATAAAATATGCAGCCACCTACTATATATCAAATACTTTGAAACGCATAGATTTCAGGTGTGCTCTGATTGGTTCAATGGCTGAAATTCAGAACTCGGAAGCCTGCTCATTAGCCGAGACGAAAGTCCCCCATTTTTTGCGTTTCAAACTATTCGAATCATATGGTACACAATAAGTTAAAGTGGCCATTCGTGATAGTTTCAATTTTCAATTCAAAATAACTGATTGAAAAAATAGAATTTTTATGCTTTTTTCGAAAAATTTCTAAAATTTTACGAATTCGAAGGGTTAAATTTTAACTGAAAATTCGTATTCTAATCGCCAATGGCGCGCCAGTACGGTCATAAAAACGTCTTTGTTCATTTTTTTTTAATTTTAATAATTAAGGAGTGCTCGTCTGTGGACATATGGTAATGAAATTAATGACTTCAGTTATCAGCCAGTGCAATCTTTCGCCTCCGTTCAAGTTTATTCGGCAAACGTACGCGAGATAATTAGACAGATTCACATGAAAATTGTTCAACAACCTCCTAAGTGCATTCAACAATCAACGGCCAATTTAGGAAACTTGGAAAATAGAAAATCAATTGACATCAGGGTGACATCGCCCTTTGATAAAGTGGCAATGGCCCATTGCCAATGGGGCAAAGAGTGGCGTCGATCGCGAAAGGAACAGTATAGTGCGTTTGACCGGACAGTTTAAAACCTGACTGTTTAAACACAATGGCAGTGGTTGATTTCAAAGATAGGGAGGGACCTCATGAGGCCATTTTCGAATTTTAGCAAAATTGCAAGTAGATCTTGTTAAGAATCAAAAATGAAGTTCAAACCGGAATTTTAGATTATTCACGTGACCAGAATTTTTTTTATTTGATAATTATGACGAAAATCTCTAAAACTGATGGCAAAGTTTTTTATTGGTCGGTATTGTGTGGGATAAAATTAACTCCTTTTTCTGACTAAATATGTTGATTTCTAGATCCTATATTTTTTTTGGGTCAAAATTTCACTCATGGAGCGCTAAAGAGCAATATCCTTGAATTCAAAGAAAAACCAAATATAAAAACAAAAATAAACAACCTGTCCTTATATTTCGGTCAATGATTGACAAAATTTTAAGAATCACAACCAACAAAAAATTTGAGTAAAATTATGTAATTTAACGTCGGAACGAATTTTTTATTGAATTTCCATGTTTTTTGGATTTTTTTCGACGGGTTTTTCAAAATATTCAGACTCAACTTTATTTTCTTGCATATAAAAGATCTTTTACGTTCAAAAATGATTAAGTTCAATATTTCCACACAAATTGCAAATAATTCTATCACCAGGGACATTTTTTTCGATAATTAAGTTCAAAATAAGGTTAAAATTAGGAAATTTAATCAAAAATCTCAAAAACTGGTTGTCCCTGTTCTGATTGGTCGGTATTGTGTGGAATGAAATTACTCTATTTTCTGACTTATTTTGTTGTTTTTGAGTCTACTTATTTTTCTTTGGTCCAAATTTCACTCAGGGAGCGCTAAAGAGCAATATCTTTGAAATCATCGAAAAAACAATTATAAGGACAAAAATTAACAATTTTTCCTTATATCTCGGTCAATGATTGGAAACCGGTTAAAATTTCATCAGTCGAAATATTTGGGTAAAATTGTTCAATTTGACGTCAAAACGAAGCTCTTTCATGAATCCTCAAGTTTTTGGGATATTTTTCTACGGTTTTTTTTTCTAAATATCACGACTCAAACTTTGTGTTTTTGTTCTTTTACATTCAATTGATTTCGTTAAATATTTGCAAACAAATCACAAATAATCATTTGACCAGGGAAATTTTTTCGATGCATGTATTCAACTTCAAAAAACTTTGTCAAATTTTTTCTTTAATTTTGACAGTTTTCTGAACAATTTGCAAATCTTTCCGTCGATAATAAAGCAGATTGAAATTTCAAATTTAAAATAAGCCTGATGTTTTTTGCTCGGAACAGAATAAAATTACTGAAAAACATATTATGATTAAGACAATTTAAAAAGGTTATAAATAACTGTCAAATTTAAAAAAAATTTCAAAAAATTGTCAAATTTCAAAATAAATTGTCAAATTTTATAAAAATAGTCAAAGTTAAAGAATTTTCTTATTTGAATGTAAATTAATTTGAATAAAATTCCAACTTTTTAAAACAATAACCAAATTTGTAGAAAAATTATCAAATTTAAAAAAATTACTTAATTTTTGGAAATATTTTCAAATTTACATAAAAATAGTGGAATTTGAAAAAAAAATTAAATTTGAAAAAAATTGTCAAATTTTTACAAAAAAATCATCAAATTTAAATAAAATTTTCAAATTTTATCAAGAAATTGTCAAATTTCAAAAAATTGTCGAATTTCAAAAAATCAAATTTTTCAAAAGATTTTCAATTTTGGAAATAATTATCAAATTTTTAAAAAAATTGTCAAATCAATAAATAAATTTTTTAAATTTCATCCAGAAATTGTCAAATTTCAAAATATTTCAAAATAATTCAAAATTTTAAAATAACAATCAAATTTCGAAAAAAATTATCAAATTTTGAAAAAATTGTCAAATTTAAAAAAAATTGTCAAATTTTGAAAAAATTGTCAAATTTTGAAAAAATTGTCAAATTTTGAAAAAGAGGCAAATTATCAAACTTCAAAATTATTAAAATTTTTAAAAATACAGTTTTATTTTGAGAAAAATTGTCAAATTTCTGAAAAAATTGTCAAATTTGAAGAAAAATTGTCATATTTGAAGAAAATCCGAAATTTTCTAAAACAATAAACAGATTTTGAAAAAAATTATCTACAGCGTGAGTCTTTTTGAATTCTCCGCTTGTCTACCCAGACAGCTAGACAGCCAAAATCTATAGCAAAGTAAACGCAGTTTTGGCTGTCTAGCCGTCTGAGTGAAAAAGTGGAGAATTTGAAAAGACTTACGCTGTAATTTTTGAAAATATTTTCAAATTTACATAAAAATAGTCAAATTTTGAACAAAAATTGTCAAATTTTCAAACAAAATTGTCAATGTTTTACAAAAAAATCGTTAAATTTGAATAGAAATTTTATCAAGAAATAGTCAAATTTCAAAAAAAATTAAATTTCAATTAACACAGTCGAATTTTGAAAAAATTGTCAAATTTTGAACAAAATTGTCAAATTTAAAAGTTTGTTTAATTTCGGAAAAAATTATCAAATTTAAAAAAAATGTCAAATTAATATAAAAAATTTTCTAAATTTTATCCAGAAATTGTCACATTTCAAAATGATTGAAAATTTAAAAATAACAATCAAATTTCGAAGAATTTCTTTAGAATTTCACAATTTTTTTTCCTTAATTTGACAAATTATTCAAAAATATATCAATTTTACAAAATTTGACTAATTTTTAAAAAAAATTTCAAAATTTGACAATTTATTTATTCAATTTGGTAATTTTTTATTAAAATTTGACAATTTTTTGAAGAATTTGTCAATCTATTTCAAAATTATGAAATTTTTTTATAACCTTGAAATTTTACAATTTTTTAAATTTGACTTTTTTATTCACATTTTTTTAATTTTGACAATTTCTTTCAAAATCAGACTAATTTTTCGAAAATTTAACAAATTTTTCAAATTTTACAATTTTGCAGAAATATAATAATTTTTTTAAAATTAGACAACTTATTACAAAATTTGACGATTTTTACAAATTAAAACTGTATTTATAAAAATTTTAATATTTTTGAAGATTGATAATTTAACTTTTTCTTCAAAATTTTATTATTTGTCCACAATTAAACAATCTTTCAAATTTGACAATTTTTTTTCAAAATTCGACTTTGTTAATTGAAATTTAATTTTTTTGAAATTCGACAATTTTTTTCAAAATTTCCCTGTTTTTTTTTTCAAATTACATTTTTTCTTAATAATTTGAAAATTTTTATCATGAATATGGCAAATTTTTCGAAAATTTTTTCCTGTAAACTTGAAAATATCTTCAAAAATTTGACAATTTTTTTGTAAAAAAATGAAATTTTTTTTGAAAATTTGACTATTTTTATGTAAATTTGAAAATATTTTCAAAAATTACAGCATAAGTCTTTTACAATTCTCCACTTTTTCACTCAGACGGCTAGACAGCCAAAAATGCGTATACTGTTCTATAAATGTTGGCTTTCTAGCCGTCTGGATAGACAAGCGGAAAATTCAAAAAGACTTATGTAGATAATTTTTTTCAAAATCTGTTTATTAATTTAGAAAATTTCGGATTTTCTTCAAATATAACAATTTTTCTTCAAATTTGACCATTTATTTCAAATTTGACAATTTTTTCAGAAATTTGACAATTTTTCTCAAAATAAAACTGTATTTTTAAAAATTTTAATATTTTTGAAGTTTGATAATTTGATTTTTTTTTTAAATTAGACAATTTTTTCAAAATTTGATTGAAATTTTTGAATTTGACAATTTCTGGATGAAAATTTAAAAAATTTATTTTATTAATTTGACAATTTTTTCAAAATTTACTTTTTTTTAAATTCCACTATTTTTATGTAAATTTGAGAATATTTCCAAAAATTTGATAATTTTTTTTGAATTTGATAATTTTTCTACAAATTTGGTTATTTTTTTAAAAAGTTGGAATTTTATTCAAATTTGACAATTTACCTTCCAATAAGAAAATTTTTCTTAACTTTGACTATTTTTATAAAATTTGACAATTTTCTGATAAATTTTTTTATTTAAATTTGAGAGTTTTTTATAACCTTTTTAAATTTTTTAATTCATAATATGTTTTTCAGTAATTTTATTTTCTTCAGACCAAAAAACATCAGGCTTATTTAAAATTTTGAATTTTGATCTGCTTTATTATTGACGGAAACATTTGAAAATTGTTTAGAAAACTGTCAAAATTAGAAAAAATTTGACAAAGTTTTTTGAAGTTGAATACATGCATCGAAAAAATTTCCCTGGTCAAATGATTATTTGTGATTTGTTTGCAAATATCAAACGGAATCAATTTGAACGTAAAAGAACAAAAACACAAAGTTTGAGTCTTAATATTTTGAAAAAAAAACCGTAGAAAAATATCCCAAAAACTTAAGGATTCATGAAAAAACTTCGTTTCGACGTCAAATTGAACAATTTTACCCAAATATTTCGGTTGCTGAAATTTTAACCGTTTTCCAATCATTGAACGAGATATAAGGAAAATTGTTAATTTTTGTCGTTATAATTGTTTTTTCGATGATGACAAAGATAAGGCGCTCTTTAGCGCTCCCTGAGTAAAATTTTGACCCAAGAAAAATAAGTAGGCTGAAAAACACCATAATAAGTCAGAAAATAGAGTTAATTTTATTCCACACAATACCGACCAATCAGAACAGGGACAACCAGTTTGTGAGATTTTTAATAAAATATATTAATTTTAAACTTATTTTGAAGTTAATTATCCAAAAAAAATGTCGTTGGACATAGGATTATTTGCAATTAAAGTGAAAATATTGAATTGAATCATTTTTTAACGTAAAAGATTCTATGTATGCGGAAAAATTAGGTTTGAGTCTAAATATTCTGAAAAACCCGTCGAAAAAGATCTCAAAAACTTTGAAATTCACGAAAAAAATTCGTTTCGACGTTAAATTAAATAATTTTACTCAAATTTTTTAATAGTTGTAATTTTGAAGCCTTTTTCAATCATTGACCAAGATATTAGGACAGGTTGTTAATTTTTGTTTTTATATTTGGTTTTTATTTGAATTCAAAGATATTGCTCTTTAGCGCTCCATGGGTAGAATTTCTGGTCACGTGAATAATCTAAAATTCCGGTTTTGAACTTCATTTTTGATGCTAACAAGATCTACTTGCAATTTTGCTGAAATTCGAAAATTCCATCATGAGGTCCCTCCGTATCTTTGAAATCAACCAGTGCATGACCCTGCGGGCCCATTGGTTTTAACGCACTTGACAGGAATTTCATGAATTTTTCTCCCGGACTCGTCCTATCAACCTGTCGGTTCAAACACAATCTAATGTTGCTTGCGCTACATAATAACTAATTCAATGCACTGACATAATTTATGATTCATAAAACAAACTAAATTCGGAAATTTATATCGTGAACAAATTTAAATTTTCATTGGGCTATGCGTAGGGTGCGCACCGGGAAGCTCAATGGCCAAACTAAAAGTTTTCATGAGTGTTCTTTGACCTCAGGGGGGTTATCCTGACCAAATAAAATGATCCCGATGATAACAAAAAAAATGGGCCCCCTAGTGGTCAGAAAACCGCTCTATTTTCTGGCTTTAAACTCGATAAAAAGGAGATAAATATTGTTGTTTTTCAATTTAAAACGGCAAGAGCGTGACCGTAACAAAATTTGGGTCTAAACAGAAAAATAATTTCTGAATAAGTTTGAAGGAAAAATTTTTGTCATTTGATGGACAAATTTCACCATCAAAAATGCGTAGGCGGAAAAATGTTTTATTTGAAAACATTATTGAGTTTCAGCCAGCGACCACATTTTTTTCGCCTATCTTGAGTAGCATTTCACGGGGCACAATTTGTACTTCATGGAATTTCTTGCGCACGATTCGCCCCTGCTCAAATCGTCTATTTAAATTTCGATTTAAATTTTTTCGCGCGGTAATTTGGTCCTAGATTTTTTTTCGCATTTATTTGTGAATGGCGTCATTTAAAATATAATAATTCTTGCAGACGGTGCTTGTTCAGGTAGCGGCCATAGCCTACGAGCCTAAATTAGGGATTTTGAACACGAATAAAACCTTTTTTGAAATCCATATGCTCAGTATCTTTGATTTTGTGCAGTGAGTCATCGTAGGCGAAAATAATTTTGAGAAAAAAAAATTTCTTAAAGAGANTGATTTTGTGCTCAGTGTGTTCATCGTAGGCGAAAATCAATTTTGAGAAAAAAAAATTTCTTTAAAAGTTCACCACAAGGTGGCTGGAGGCTTTGAAAGTTCGAAAAATTGTGCTGTGTAAAAAAATCTCCGCGTTATCATAATTTGACAACTTATTAATGTTTTCAGAATCCGTGTTGGTTTCCCTGGGGACGTATTTCTCAAAATTTGACCCCAGGGTCTCACAGGAGGTGTAAGTTCAAATTTCGAAGGTATCAAAATTTGGACGTCGAAAAGGTCTCAATTTGACCAAAAATTTCACCACATGGCCAATATTCACCAGAGATCACGAAAATGACCCTCAAAATTGAAAAAACTATCCACAAGTGACGCAAGAGAGCAACATCGATAAATCGCTAAAATAATAAAAAAACCTACAAATCGAAAAATTGTGCTATAAATAAAATCGCCGCGTTATTATAATTTGACAAGTTGTTAGTGTTTTCAGAATCCGTAGTTCCCTAGGACATTTTTTCTCAAATTGAATTCGACCGGGCTTCTAACCAGAAATGGTAGTTCAAAATTTCGAACCGATTCAAATTTGGACGTCGAAAATTCTCAATTTGACCAAACAATTTCACCACATGGCAAATCGTCACCAAATCACGATAAATGGACCACTAAAAGTAAACACCAACTCTCCAAAGTGAGCAAAAGACGAATTTCAGTTTCAGCCATCTATAATTATATATACGATGAAGGCTAGCTGAACGATCTCCGAGTAATATACAATTCACGCTTCACTTTTGCCTAATCAGCTCGTACTGTGTCATGTTTAATGCTGAATAGCGTGCTTACCCCTTAAACCTCTTTTATTATTTCGGCACGTAGCGGCGACGTGACATCTATTAAACACCACTTTTTTTCAACACAAATTAAAAATTAAAACAAAAATGATTGAACTTTTAAAATTTTTAATAAAAACGTATCGGGCGATCTTTGGTCTCACATCATAAGGAGATAGAATTAACTGTTTAAACCATTTTGTAGCCCAACTTGAAGGGTAAGTATGTCCGTTAAAACTGATACTTCTTTTAGCGGGCATAATTGCTAAAAAAAATTACAATTGACGATATCGCGAGATTTTTCTTCTTGAGGGTGGATGATGATTGAGTTTCAGATTTCGCCAGATACATTGCCCAATATAACTCCTTAGTGAGGATATAGATTATATATGATCCCCAACAGCAAACCCCAGATAAAAACTTGTGTTTCATTGCCAGCGGTCATCCCCTGATTAATTTTTAGCTGTATGGTATGCCATCATTAATTTATTCGGTTAAAGATACATATTCAAATATCCACAATAAAATTAGATATTAATTTATCTCAAAAATTATTGACTTGAGTTATATTCGATGAATTGAAAGATATACAGGAAATTTCCCGAGCAAAAAATAGAAAAATTTGACGCATAATTGATTGTGACGACAAATCATTTCATCTTTATCCAGACGAGTAACCGTTTACAATTACAATGCAGATTTATTTCATGCTCTAATCATGTATTTATATACACAAAAAAAATTGCAAATCATAATTTCTTTTTTGCACATGATATTAAAGTATATACAAAATTAACTATATCACTCAAAACCCCACAAGAAACAAACTGAAGCATGACAACAAGAGGAAGTCTGAAAAGAAAGAATTAACACCTATCCGCAAAATAGATGTTATCCAAGTGCCAGCTCGTACGCTCACTAATAGAACGATAAAATAAGGATATCCATCTGCGGACGTATCAATGCAAGATGTATCGTTTGAGAATCGCCATAGGAATTCAAAACTAGAATACCAATCCCGTCCCCCATACATCACCATCATAGTGTGTTCAGACATAGAATGAATGAGACCAGAGTATAACTCTAAATCGAGGTGAAATAGATCAATCGGGAGTCAGGCGGATGTTTTAAAAACAGGAAATCCACTGATCTAAAGGCCAAGTCAGCATCATCACACGCCATGTTTGTTGAATAGAGCTCGAGATGAGAATTCTTGGCACCTTCCCACGAGGTGGGACCTCCCCCCGAGGATCATAAAGGTAGAGCCCTAAATAAGAAAATCATCAGCACTTCCAAGTGGAGAACAAGGGGGACTGGATTATTAATGACAGATTTTAGTGAATTATATCGCTATGTCAGAGAAATCATAATAGTATTGAAAAGCTGAGGTGTCCTTCGAACAGAACCTGATGTTCGATTTCTAGAACGGGTGTATCCAATTTGCTTTTGCATGATTAATAACTTCAATGACAAAAAAACTTATATCTATGGCGTGCAACTCAACAGCAGTTAGCAAAGCAGATTCAATCAGTTACCAACAAAGGTGAATTAAAATATCCCGAACCCCATTTTATCCAAAACAGGTTATCCACTTGGAAGTGGACCGTCTCTATTTATATTGATGCATACACAAGATTAAAAGTTACGACTCTTTGATTTAATAGCGAATACATTATTGATTCGAGTGAAACAGGGATAGTTATGAGCAATGTTCATTAAAGGGCACTTACCGCAGTATAAAAAAAAGTTGCTCAGGTAGCAACGATTTATCCTGATTTGAGGAAGGTGATTACCCAGAAGCCGCCTCAAACCCTACAGAGATGTAGTGTGAGGGTCGCGTTTAACTACTCTTTGTTTTCCGAAAGATAGCCGTTCTTTTTAGAGAAAAAGAGGAACAAATTTAGTTCCAAACGCACTAATATGAAGATGAAGATTTCAAGGAAACTGGTCCGCCCAGACAATCATCCAATAGTGTAATAACCAAAAAAAGACTACTACATCTCGAGAATTGGCAGTCAAAACAGACAGCACATTGATTCCCGAGTACCTTTCATCAACTTCCGGTAGGACCTATCGCGCAAAAGAGCAATTTTTCGTCAAACTAATGTGAATAGGATAAAACCGAACAATACTTTCAATAACCCGATGTTAATAATTCTTAACGATTTTCAAGATAAAACCCATAATTATATAACTGGATGTTAACGTGATCTTATTTAGATTAGAATTATTTTGAAGCATCTCTTTTCTGATGTGTTTTAGGGTTAGAAATCAATTAACCACAGCCGAAACCTCGTGTTCCTGCTATTTTTGTAGAGCTGATGGTAAGCGTTAAGCCTAGGTTTAGGTACCCACTTAGCAAAGTTGAACGAAAAAATGCATCGCTTAGAGGCAAAAACAAATCAAGAAAGGTGCCCACACACTAACAACTTAAGGTCGAATAATTTGATAATCACCGCAGTAGGCAGCTTAGTTTTGGATATCATTTATTTAAGTGATTTTTACAGGTGATTAATAGTCAAGATTTTGCTCTTCTTGCGTTTGTCGACTTGTGGGATAATTTTTTACATTATTTGAAGAGGGTTCCCAATTTCGAAATGATCTCTGTTAGTTATGAAACAGATTATGGAACGTTATCGGTGGTGAATTTGCCTCCAATTGAGACATTTCGTACGTCCATAAATTTCAATCCACCATGTACGAAACATTTGAAGACTCACACACTGCCTGTGAGACCCTGCTGGCATAAATTTGTAGAGAAATTGTTGAGAAAAATTCCCCTAGGAACACCTCACACGGATCCTGAAACAATCTAACATACTTCCGTCCAAAAATTATCATAACTCGGAGATCATTTTTTCAGCACATTTTCGCATTTGTAGGTTATTTTTAAATTATAAAATTAGCACGAAATCTTTCGATTTTGCTCTTCCTTGCCTGTCACGATTGTGAATACGTTTTTCAAGTTATTGACAGAAGAGTTCATTTTCAGGTGATCTTCTAGGTGACGAAATTTGCCATGTGTGTGAAAGGCAATTTCCGTCAGTTGTGTCAAATTTGAGACCTTTTTCGACTGTCCAAAAATTTGGATAGCCCTCGAACCTTTGGAACTTACCCACCTCTGTGAAGGACGCAACTGGCCGGTCGAATTAATAGAACTTTTGAGAAAAGCAAGTCTGTGCAAACACAATCAACAAGGTATTCTGACCCCAACTTAGCACACCTATGTATCGCTTTAATATGAATCCGCGTAGGCGCTGAGCCTTGACTAGTTCTTTTTCGAAGTGCTTTTATTGCAGCTGCATTTAACTCGATTTGCCTCTTGCGTCACTGTGGAAAAGTATATTAGTTTATATTTTTCTAGGATCCATAATTCGGGTGCATTTGCTAAGGTATCCACTCTTGCTTATGTGGTGAAATTTTTGTCAAACAAATTTGAGACCTATAGTTCGAACGTCCAAGATTACCTTCCGAACATTTGATACTCTACACCTCCGTGTGCAACGCCTGAAGGGCTCGAACCTATTGTCAACAACTTATTGAGCAACCCATACGTTTGCCCAGTGACAAACCTAAACCACGTGATTCTGAAAAACAAACTCATCCCATATGACTTTCACCCAATGGGTATAACCATAAGCGCGGAAGTTTTTTGTGCACAAGCCCATTTCTTTTGAATTTTCAAGAGCTACCAGCCACTTGTGGTGCAGACTGTTAAAAAGAAATTTTTCCTTCTCAAAAATGAGAGTTTTTCAGGCCTTTACATATGAACAACAAATGCTGAACACAAAATCACAAGAAAAATCTGAGAACAGTACCTCGATCCTGCATAAAAGGTCCTAATTCAGTATAACCTGCAAAAATAGAGTCCACGCCTATATTGGCCATAGGGCTATTGCGTAAGAAGTTTGGTAACTTCAAGAACATACTATATAGATTATACCGGGACCGGGGTAGCGGTTGATCGTACCATTTTTCGCACAGGCCTATTCCATAATCAATTACTAAATACTAATAAAATACAGTGTCTTGAGTCAGTAATTCAATTTGACCCTAAAGTTAACACTAAGGAATACCTCATTTGTTAAGGCAAGTTAATTTTTTCTAAACACAATAACTAAACACAAACATTATAATCTCCAGAACTCCTTTCAAAACATTCGAAATATGTAATTTCTCTATCACCGGTCGAAATAATGCCAGCCAAAATACAGGATAAGCATAACAAACTCTGAAAATTATCGGAAATAGTCATTAAAAAATACGATATCTAGATAATTCAAAATATTGTTTTTAATGGCGTATGATCCCATCGACATGGTTAGAGCA
>SCLH01001541.1:8009-18245 GCA_004367855.1 Oikopleura vanhoeffeni | reverse complement strand
GCATTTTAGTAAATCTTGGAAAATGAAAGTCGTCGGATTTAGTCGAAAGTACCACCAAATTAAAGCTTGAAATTCACTGATCAAAAAATCTGCTTACAGCTTTCTGATATTTTGAGTTTTCTGGTCGAAAAGTGGGTTTCAATGTTTTCCAAAAAAAATACTCAGAAAAATTCTGAAAAAAATGAAAATTTCGAACTTTTTTTTGGATTTTTTTTTAATACGTTAATGCTTTCTGAGTGTTCCCTAGCAATTTCGTGCTATTTTGACACCCCTAAGTACCCTAAAAATAGTGCGACCGCTACCCCCTTGAGGATGTTCCCAACAGCATGAAACCTCAAAATAAATTCGATTTTGAAATGTCGTAAAATATTTTTTTTGGACTTTCTATCAAATAAACTCATAATTACCAATTCAATGGTTTTATTCTGTTAGCTGTCAGATAACTACAAATCGTTCAATCAACGGTTCAATAATTTTTGCATCTGCACTTTTCGCTAAATCGAACACTAACTAGGGCGCGCGGGGACTCTATCTGATATTTCTCTTTCTTTCGAACAAACAAGTTAGTGGTTTTTCTCACAATGAATAAGAATTGTTTGTTAATTCAATAATTGACAAAAACCGAAACTTATTTAATTTTTAACCAACCAAAAAATCAACCTAAAGATGTATAATTGTGACCCCATTTTTTTTCAAAATTTAAAGTTGTCGCCGCGCCTCTAGATAGAAAGTGAGCTTCATTTTTTAATTTTTCGGCTTTAAGGGTGTAGGTGTTCGCTTTTTCTGGTACCTTTGTCAAATCACTCGCTCGATGAACAAAATCTAGGCAGTCATGTAATAAAAATTCTGGATTATCTCCGTTTGTAGAATCATAGCCTCTCGTCTAAGGACTTACCCACATCTCAAAGTTCAACTCCTTGTTACATCCACTACCAGGTTGGTGAGCTCTATTTCTAGGCACTAAAAAACGGTTTTTTCAAATCTATCTTCTTTTAGACCCCACATACAATAAGCCGTGTTCTTGAAAAAATCCAAGTGAAGTACGTGAGAGTGAGGTTATAATAGTCGTTTCTGAGCCATTTTGTTGAATTCGCTTCGTGTGGATTTCTAGAATGCATCTTTTTGTAATTCGCCCCTTATCGGTTTTTACAATGTTTTCGTCTTCAAAGTAATACTTTCTCGGTTGACGGATGTTTCAGAATAAGCTCCCTTTTTTTTCGATTCAGGTTAAATGTATATCAGTGTCGTCTCATATGTTTTCTCGGGATTTTTTGAGATTTTCACCCTAGCTTTAGAAAATTATCGTACTTGATAAAGTTGGTTAGATCGGAAATCAAAAGTACCACCAAATTGAAGCTGATGATTTCACCTGTCAAAAAAGTTGGCTTTACGCTAATACCAAAAATTTTTAACAATTAGCGTTCAAATTACGTTAATTAGGTATTTTTAACTTTGGTTTAAATATAATTTTGAAATTTCTGAATTTCGATTTTAAAGACATTTCCGATATTTTAATGTCATGCATTTCGTTTTTCGCTGTGTGGTCATATTCAACCAATGATAAAACTGTTCATTTATCTATGTGGAATACCGGTTTTTATGCGGTGTTTTTTTATAAAGCAAAAAAATCAATATCCGACTTATTGAAAAATTTCTAGTATTTTGTTTCATAGAATTGTTTTTGAAAATAATAATTCCACCATGGATGATTCCTTGAGGTCAACTTTAGTCATAACCATATTCAAATTTGGATCTATAAATTAATTCATATAAAGGGGCTTCAAACAAACCCGACCACCTACCCCCTTAAACTAAGTGTTCACTAACATCGATATTGTTTGTTCTAACATAATTGAATTTGCCATAAAAACAATAATTTAATCTAATAAATCTCAAGGACGCCTGAAAATTTTTATGGCGACACTGTTCAAAATTTAGTTTTTGAGAAATATTTTTCTAGAGGTTTTCAAAATTCTAGAGTTCAAAAAAGTAAAATTTTGGCCTCACAAAAGTTCGCTATTGCAGCTTTACATTATCTCAAGTATTTTAAAATTTTTTTAAGGCGCTGAACATTTTTTAAGATTTGAAATTATCGGTTTTAAATTCGGTTTACTGGTAAAATGCCGTTTAGTAGAACTTTCAAAATCAAATGAATTGCAGCCGAGCTTTCGATCATTTCAGTCATACTAGATAGAAGTTTGTAGCTCCCACCGTTTTTCTGTGAAAGACCTTCGAAAGCACCTTTCATACCGTTGAGAACCCCCTTAAGCCAAAAGTGGGGTAATACAAAACCTATAGCTAAGGTTTGGACCGGGAGAAACAGGGGTCAAAGTAAAACTGATAGTAAAATGAAAAAATGCTACTAGGACAAATCAGTTCTTAAAAAGTGTTCCACGTAACAACAAATATTTGAGCCACCTAGTGCTCAGAAAGTAGGTTTCAAAATAAGAGTTTTCATCCTTTATTTCTATTATCCGATAAATTATTTTAGACGAGTTATTTTAAGGTTATAAGGAGGTTCCTGAGTAACCGTTACTCACAGTAAAATTTGCTATATTATAAATGAAAATTTGAAAAAAAGCTGCTCGAAAAATTTTGAAAATTTAATGTATTTTAATTCTACAAAAAATGTTTTTTTAAGTTTGAAAAATTAAAATATTTGGCCCAACACGCTCCAACATGAATTTTTATTTTCATTATGGTCCTAAATTAACTCAATTTTACGATAAAAATAATCTTAGTTTGAGGCGAGTTTAGGCGCGATTAAAAAATTTCCAATTAAAACATAAAAATTCATAAATATTAAATTTATAATTTTTTGAACACACTCCTGAATCCTTTTCCATAATCTATTGAAGGTATAGCTCGATCTATAAAGTCTCGGATTTCTTGCTTTTCTCGAAATGCTTCACTTCCGGAGGTCACTAACTTTTCGATCGGTTTTTCTAGTAATGTTGAAATGTACCCCTGCTGTTTTTTTCGAAGGGCCATATTTTGACGCCAATTATCCAGGGCATTACTAAAAATAACATTTAATTGTTTTCAAAATGTCTAAGAAAATTACCTTTCATCAAATTTTTCCATGTGGCGTGATTTATTGCTAGGGGTTCTGACTTTTTCATGGTATAACTGTACATTTTGATCGTGACCATTTCCCCTTATTATTTGTTTAATATCTTCAGTTGAATCAATATCTCCAGCATTGATAGCAGATTTTATATACTGTTCTTTTGATCCACAAATTGACCAATCTAAATAAGATCATTATGACGGTAAATGATCTTAAGTCATTGTGCAAGAAATATCAGCCTAATACGCTAAAGGTCGTGAGTTCGCGTCCAATCACTCTCATAAATTATTGACGGAATATATCCATTATGATGCCGGCGTAACATAAATATCTTCATTAGCCTGTTAAAAAGAATAGGGAATAGGATATTTATGATACCCGGGCCATGAATTAACTGGATATAGAGAAGTCGAAGCTCTATAAATAATGGTGCTCACAGAAATGGATTAGTCATAAGTACTTGCAGATTAATAGGATTTTGGCCGCAAACTACTTGCTCGAAAATTATTATGTTTTCGTCCCTCATCTCCTTTTTTGCGCGGTCAGAGAATGAACTAATAAATAATGAAATGAACAAACCACTTGTTATCGTTCGCATTGCTAGAACCCGCCATTAAACATTTTCTGATTAGTTGGCCCCGCGACAACTGTTACAGTGGTACCAGAAGGAAATTTGGGCGTGCTTTCGGTAATTATTTGATATTTTTAGTTTGGAAAAAAATATAGAGAAAAAAATTTTAATCATTTTTTTGGCAAAAATATTTTTTTGTGATATTTCGGATTGAAGGGTGATGCCTAATCACGTAAAGCCTCGCCCAAAATTAACTGCAAATCAAAATTTCCAAAAGTTCTGACTCGTTCGCGACCGAAATATTCAGCGAAAAAAAATTAAGCCTTGAGACAAAAAAAAAAAGTGTTTCAGGCTGGCCTTAATGATTGATTAATTCTTGAAAAAATAAATAAATGAAAATGCAGAGTCTTCCTGATAATTAAAGACAGTAGATTTATATTATGAATATAAAGAAAAAAATGCCAGGAAACTTCAGCCAATTTTTTGTCTAAAAATAAATCAAAATTGTGCCAAATTATTGACTAATTTTGTAATTGCTGAAGCAAAAATGAAAAAAAAATGACTTTTTGCAACTGAAATTAAAACATAAAAAACCATTTTTTTCACGAAACCAATGGAAAACTTTTCCGCAATTAGAAAAACTTAAATTGTTTTGAAAAAAACCAACAGAATGAAAAAGATTTTTTTCTAAATTTCTGCCCTAATTTTTAATGCCTAAACAATGGGAAGTCCTTTTTCTCCAAAAATAAGAATGTATCGGACAACGCCAAAAATGGGAATCCGATCTTTTCAAAAAATGAGAGGGATCACGCCGAAATTTGGCCAAAATGAGCATAATTTAAAAAAGGAAGATGTTTCTGAAACTAATTTAAAACAACTGCTAGAATTAAAAAAAGTTCAAAAATTAAATTTATAAAATTTGACTTACTAGTCTAAAAAATGAATATTTGTTTTCTATGGCGTTATGTATATTTTTTTCAAAAACTGGGTTTTGCCGAAAGCCGGACCTTCACACTCAAATTCGTTCGATTTGACAAAAATATGTCTCGAATTCAAAGTCCTAGATGTGAAATCTGGGGTAAGAGGCTATAGATTCAACATGCTTTGGAGTCTAGAATCTCACGTTTTAAAATAAATACTAACCAACAAAATCCTGTTTCAGTAGGTGAATCAAATTGAAAATTGAAGATAAAAGTCGAAAAGAAACATACACAAACTTTACTGAAAACTGCCCTCAAATCCTAACTAATCTGGGGAGGGCTGTCACAGAAAATGTGCATAGTCATAATGCTACTCTGAGATTAATTAGGTATTTGTGGCGAACTAACTGCCTCGAAAACATTATTATGTTGGATTGTTTTCCCGTCATCTTTTTCTTTTTTTTTTTTTTTTGGCGCTTCAGAGAATTGAACTAATAAATAAAAATGAATAAATTAACAAAAACCCACTTGTATCGTTCGCATTGCCTAGGAACCACGCATTAAACATTACTGATTAGTTGGTCCCCGGAACAACTGTTTACAATGGTGGGTTAAAAGTTTAAATAAAGCGTGCAACTTAGTAAAAAAGGCAATTTGAATGCGAGATTTTTAGAAAATTTTAAATTAGAATCTTTTTTCAAAGTGCTGAATTGTTGAGCCGCCAATCGATTAATAGTTTTCATAATTCACGTTACTGTTATTTTGACAGCTTACAAATCGTATATAAACTTCTTGCTCAAAGGTGCTATGATATGACTTATTCTTATTCGCCGTTTAAGCCTTCTATTGGCAGTACAATGAATTCTAGCATATTACTCGTCTCTTGTATTGTGTACCGCAATTTTTCAAAAAAAGCAGTAGCCAATAGACTGCGTTTTTTTCGACAGCTGTCTTATATTAAAAATCGTATATTTTTTTGTTGTGCGTAATGCTCAAAACTATTACGCTTTAAGTATTGTTCTTTGTTCATTTTTATATATAAATTTTTTACAAAAGCAGACGCTTATATGCAGTATTTTTGAGTTCCCGTATGACAATTGAACAAATAACCCCTTTTTACGCGCCAAAAAAAAAAATCGAATATCATCTTGGCAGGGATGATCCGTAGAGATAATCAAAGAAACTTTTGTACGTAAAAATAGATGGCGTACTGTGCAAAAATACCGTTTATGCCATTTTAAGGGGTGAAAGTCTTTTTACAGAATAAAACATGCATTTTCAAGGGGTTAAAAGGGATTATGTGCATTTCAAGGGCGCATTTTCAACTGGGTTAGGACTGTATGCGTTTTTTTACATCCATATAAGTATTTCATTTTGAAGAATCATAAGCTATTGACATGGAGTGGATCGTAAATATGCCATCAATTTCCAGAAAGAAATTGGACAAGGACTCAAAATTGTCTGTGGACTCATCGATACAGTAACGAAGCGGTTTATTAAATGAACATTCTATTTCGAAATCGAATTGGGGAGGAAACCTTGTGATGGAATGAAGGGGACATGAATAACAAGAGAAAACCTTTCTCGGAATATATATTAAAAAGTGCGCTAGCGAAGCAAAACAATCAAAGACTAAAAATATATTTTTATGTCGCAAAAAAAACACGGACAATCACCTTTCACTTTCAAGCAGATGAAAATTAATTATTTACTTAATTTTATCTGTCTGAAGCTGTGAATAATAAATGAAACAACAGTCAATATAAATGTTTTTGAAAAATATAGTCAGTTGAAAATTTTTTTCTTGAAAATTTGCGTTATTGTCGATTTTTTTTGAAAAAGGTCAGTTATAATTTTTGCTGAAAAAAAGGTCATTAAATTTTTTGGAAAAAAAGTCATTATAAAATTTTTGGAAAAAAAGACATTTTAAATTTTGAAAAACAGTCATTATTAAATTTTTTTTTGAAAAAAGTCATTATATTTTGAAAAAAGATCATTATAAATTTAAAAAAAAGTTCATTGTGTGAAAAATGTGTCTGTTTGAAAAAGAAGGTATTTGTGTGAGAAATGACTTTGAAAAAACAGGTCATTGTGTGAGGAAATGCGACGAAGTTGTCATTGGATTAGAATCCAAAAAACGTCGATAATGGGTTGAATGTAACAAGTGTAGATCTCTGTCGATAATCACAAAATAGAGACATTCTGTCCGTAATCAACCCGACCGTCCGCGGGAGCGGCGGCGCTAGGGTGATGTAGCCCGCCAGAATGTTCTCTTTGTGATTATGACAGAATCTACACTTGGTACATTTCTGCCATTTCATATTTCTCTACGAGATCTGTCATTATTGAGATCTGCATGTATATAATAGGCCTATAAAAGGACAATTGCAGGCAAAGCTAAGAATATGTGGATTCAAAATTGTAAGTAAAATTGTTTTTTTAGGACAACCACCCAGTCATTTGACGATCTCAAATTTTATAGTGAAAATTCCAATATATAATAGATCTCCGTTACCGTGAACCGGTAGTCCGATAAAAAAGATCTCAATTGAGCTTTTTTATTTGGCAGTTGCCAAAACCCGTTTTTGATGATCATCTATGTTTTCCCGTATCCTCATGAATAAGGTTGGTGGCCTAAAAAAACTACCTAAGTCGACCAAAACGGAAACAAAGATATGAAAAAAATAAGATTGCCATTGAGTGATAATTGGCATTTGCATCATTGAAATATCTGAGTTTTCTCATTTTGACGCCTTATGGTTAAAATTTTTGAGTGGCTATATCAAAAAAAAATTTCCTAGTAAGGCTAAAGTATTCATATGAAAATACAATTTTTTAATATTTGGGACCATTTTTGACAGGGCTTCCTCGATAGCTGACGAGTCTAGTATACATAATCAAAAACTCGAAATTTGCCAAATTTTATTTTGGATCTTTGATCAGTTTTTTAGAAGCTCTTTTGAAAATTTTTCAAGGTCATTTACGAGTTCCCTAAGGTTAGTTTTTTTTAGTGCAACCTCCACCCCTTCTCATGATGATTACGAGAGAAACCATAGCTGATATCGAGAAATAGGTTGTATTGCATTCAACTTCCAACTAAAAAAAGCTACATGGAGAAATTTTTGAAGTTGATTTGACATCGGGTTACCGGATATAAACCGGAAAGTAATTTTGGTAGGTTCGAATCGTCGGTGGGCCCGCTATTGTTTTTTCTCAAATGCAGCCGGAAGCTTAATTTTACGTTTGTTCGTTCTCTATATTTCACGATTAGTCTTACACATTAACTGCTTGAACTATAATTGGTTCGATGAGATTCCTGTGAAGAAAAAAACGAGTATTCGAGTGTTTTTCTCAAAAATTTACATACCGAAAAATCGCCTTTATATAAATATATCTCCGGTTTACCGGTGAACCGTTGTCCATAAAAAAGGAAAAATTCTCCATTGAGCTTTTTTACGTTGGCAGGTTGAATGCAAAACCGTTTCTCGCATATCAGCTATTGATTTCCGCGTAATCATCATGAGAAGGGGTGGTTGCCACTAAAAAAAATACTACCTTTAGGTTCGATAACATACGACCTTTACGACCGATAATAATTGTCTGTTGGCCCACATTTGATACTATCGTTAATTCCTATTGTTAAATAAGAACAATTAAATTGGACTTTCTGTTTTAAAAAATAAGTGCCTCTCCCTTACTTATTATGCGATTTTTGAAAGTCTTGTTTTCGTCAAAAAAAACTTTTGTCCCTCGTTGCAACACAAATTCGGTCTTTGTTCAACATAAACCAAAAAAATAATTTAGGCTCGCGAATAGAATATATCCAAATACAAAAGTGACAAATTATATAAAAAATGATTATTTGAAAAGTACTTATAAAAAATTGTGAGTTATGAAAACTTATAAAAAAGTTGATTATGAATAGAAAACTTTATAAAAAGTGATTATGAAAAACTTTATAAAAAAGTGTATTATGACACACTTGTTTGTAACATTTCGCAATGTCTCACCCCAGTAGATTCTTGCCTAACTAATGACACCAAAAAAAAGTGAGGGGTATTTCGCGTCAAATGACGAAAAGATGATATGTCGCCGAAATGTAACAAGGTACTATGTCTGTTCGTCAGTAATCACAAAAAGGAAAACATTCTGTCGGGTTATACCTACGCCGTGACCGTGCGGCGGCAAAAGGGTGATAAGCTCGCACAGATGGTTCTTCTTTTGTGATTATGACAGAATCTACCCTTGGTACATTTCGGCCATAAATTATCACTTGTTAAAGCAAACAATTATCGATGCCCCCGGCACGGGCCCGCCGGGAGGCAAAATAAGTATTTATGACCGAAAAAGTTTGCCGGCCAATTTTTTTGTATTATTTAATATTTATGTCCGACTGTTTTTCTAGCTCTCAACGTGAAAAAGCTCAGTATGAAATTCTACATGAATACATTAATAATTTTAAAATAAAAATGAGAGTTCAATGATTGGACGCCAAACTCACGACCTGAAGGTTACCAAGTCTAACGTCTTAGGTTACTTGATCTATTGCAGCAAGTTGTTACAACCAATGCCAACGAACTATAAGATTAGTTATTGTTTCAAAAAGTAAAGAATGAGTTGGCAATGTTAAACAGGAATTGAATGAATACCAATTGGAGACATTCATGCCGTTTGTGAAAAACTTTGTAACATTTCGCCGGGGAAATCACCCCAGTACATTCTGCCCCAAAATGACACTAAAAAGAGAGTGATTACGCGTCAAATGCGAAAAAGATGATAATGGCGCGAAATGTACAAAGGGTAGATAAACTCTGTCGATTAATCACAAAAGAAGATTCTGTTCGGCGTTATCTACCCGACCGTCGCGAGAGCGGACGGCAAAGGGTTGATTAATGCCCCGCAGAATGTTCTTTTTTGTGATTATGACAGAATTTACCCTCTGGACAATTCGGCATTATTCATATTTGTCATATCAAAGGCCGAAACAAATTTTCAGCCCCCGGCACGGTCCCGCCGGGAGGCCGAAAATAGAAAGTATTTAGTGACCAAAAAAGGGGTTTTACGGCAATGTTTTTTATTATTTAATATTTTTCCGACTTTATTCTAGCTCTCAACGTAATAAAGCTTCAGTATAAATACATCTTGAAATAAATTTGAATAAAAAATAGAATAATGATTGGACTCGAACATCACGACCTGGGAGGTACAAGTCTAAGGTCTCAGTACTTGATCTATTGCCAGCAGTTTTTACGACACGCAATGCCAACGTAAGTTATATTTGTAGTTTTCAAAAGTTAGTAATGACGGTTGGCAATTTAAACAGGGGACATTAATAATACCATGAGAAATTCATCCGTTTTTTTGAAAAACTTGTAACATTTCGCGGGGAATCACGCCCAGCTACATTCTGCCAAGAATGTGAGACCAAAAAAAGCGATTGTTACGCGTCAAATGACGAAAAGATGATAATGATATAAAGGGAGTACCCCTCATGGGGAAAACACGATTCTTGTGTTTTTTGAGGCGAATATCTCAAAGTATACACATTGTGGAACCCAAATAGTTAAATACAATGTGATATTTGTTTTGGTGTTTCGAGACATTTATATATATGGTTTTTTTCAATCAGAAAGACTAAAAATATGATAAGCTTTCGATTATTCAATCATTCAAAT
>SCLH01001540.1:88758-101715 GCA_004367855.1 Oikopleura vanhoeffeni | reverse complement strand
TAAAAATTTTGATTAGCTGTAAGCCAACTTTTTCATCAGTAAAATCTCAGCTTCAATTTGGTGGTACTTCTGTTCCGATCAGACGAACTTGTTTTTCAAACTTTTCATTTCCGGTTTACTTATAGTTATATTTCTAGAATTCTAGAGTGAAATTTAATAATCCGAGACCAACATATTGACGACACTTTATTGATCTACCTGAGTCTGTAGAATTTCCTGAGAATTTTTCCATTATATAACATTTTTTTTACATTTTCTTTATTGAAATAATATTTTTTTAGCATTTACTCTTTTACAATTTTCTTCGAAAACATTTTCATTGCTAATACGGTTTTTAAATTGAATTAGTGAATCTTACTTTTCACGGACCATCAAATATATTTTTTTACATTTATCTATTGATCAGATTTTATTTTTACATTTTACCTTTTTACATTTTACCCCAAAAAAGGGGAAAAATGTAAAAATTTACATTTCCCAACTTTTTTACATTTTAGCCATTGACCCCATTAAATATATTAAAGAATTGAGTTTTCTGGACATTCGGGGAAAAGCCTAGATATGTTCAACTGGAAATATTTCACCTTTTAATCGTCCTTAATGGCTAGCTAAGAGCTAAAATTTAGTTCAGGGCTAATACGTATATAAAATGAATATATTATCAAAAAAAGGATGATATAGGGTAAATTCCCTAAAATTGGTTGAATATTACATTTTCTATTTACGTGAGAATCAGGCGCTGCTAGAGCCGGTTTTGCTATCTGGTTTTGACCAGATCATTCCCAAGAAACTATCGTTTTTTGTTCAAAAAAAGTCTTAGAAACTTTAGAAATATCGTATGTATCAGTCCGACCTGGTGCAATGAGGTATCTAAAAAGACGCCAGGCAGGGCAAAATCAACCAAAAAATAGGTTTGTTCAAAAAATAACTTTTGATAGACTGCGTTAACTGAGATAAAAACTATCAAAATTGTTAATTTATTTTATAAAAAATTTAAACGTTAGTTTTTCAGATGATGACTCCCATGCACTGGGCTTGTAAATCGAGTGGATCCATAAAATCGATCTTTGCTGAATAGCAATGTTACAAGCTGCGATTTCGGAAAGATCGGAAAAACTTTAAATTCTGAATTACACAAAATTGGTGAAGGAAGTTGTGACAAATAAAAGCAACAAATAATTATAGTTGTTCAAATCGATGCGAATCATATAAGATTCTGACATAACTGTATATCGCGTATTCACACTTTTGTAATATCTCGGCCCTGATTAAAGGAAACGTAAGTGTGTTTTAAGTAGTAGGGCCGGAATATTAACAAAATGTGAATTAGGGATATTGTGCAATAAATGTGTACAAAAATTATTAATCCATGCAATGACACTCACTAACTTAAAACGGAAACCCCACTTTTTGGATACGTAAAATTATTTCTCTATAATGTTTTTGCACAGAATGAAAATTTAATTGACGTAATGAACAATGCATATTCATTATAGATTTTTTTTTATTGGAATAAAGCCGCCAAATGCCTACAGTATGTTATTTTTACTTGCGAAGTGAATTAATTGTCATTAAGTTTATCAACGGACCCAATAAAAATGTAACTAAGGGAATTATTTTGAGAGGCCAAGCTAAGCCGATGTCAAGGTTTGAAAAATAAAAACCACCTATACCATTTTTTATTGGCCGTAATTAACCTGAAATGACAATTTTCACTTCGAAACTAAAAAAAGTACATACTGTTATTAGATTGCTAATAAACGAAATTAATAATGACAAAAATCACATTTGGACAGCCAGGAATGTTCTAGTTTCGAAATGCTAACAGTTTTACACAAATTTTTATAATATCCCGGTATCACACGTTGGTTAGTTTTTGCGTCCGAAGTGTTAAATCAAACCTAAATTTAACTCACGCACAGTACTTGGACAAAAGCTTACCAAAGTGTGTAAGGGGATATAAAATATTATAAAAAAATACTACAAACTAATACTCAACTCAAAAAAAATTAGATTTATAGTACAATTAAATGTACAATTGCAATTAATTTAGATTTTTTTTACCGGTGAAATAACTTCTTGGTTCTGCAAATGCACACTGATAGCTTACTAGGCGATTAACCTCGTTTGATCTGAATAAGTTCTTGCAGAAAATGTAATGTCCATTTTGATAATAAAATGAGGCTCGCCGCTTAAAAAACATCATATGAACACCACGTACTCAAAGGTCCTGATTCAAGACTTTCCTTGATACCTATGAGTCCATAGGCTATGACTTGACTGTATTTCCAGACTTTTTGTATTTCCTACTACCGCGGTGCACTCGTAAGGCTTAATCATGGCGATTTGTGTGTTAGAATCTTAAAAATTGCTAGAGGAAAAAGTTTGATTTTGTGTGATTTTCTTTATGTTATGATTAAACATGTGTAGTAACGTTGATACCCCTCTTTCACACTTTTGTGATATCCGGGCCTACTACTTAAAAACACACTGCGTTCCATAATCAAGGCGGGAATATTCACAAAAGTGGAATTGGGGAATATCAAGAATGAATAACATTTTCTTTTGTTTGTTTCGTCTTTTATATTTCAAGCATTGACAGGAAGAACGATCTAATACAAACGCTATAAACCTCATCTGGATATTTGAAAAAATGCTTAGGTTGGCTCTCTTTCCCTTATTTGATTCGGATCACAATCATTTTGAAATATCCCAATTCACACTTTTGTTAATATCCCGGCCCTGATTAGAAACGTGTAAGTGTGTTTTTAAGTAGTAAGGGCCGGGAATATTAACAAAAGTGGTGAATAAGGGTATGAGCAATTTTTCTAGCGAATCCTTGCAAGTCAAAACTTTTTTTTCAACTCTGCATTATTCCACCGACAACACCCTGTAAAGTTTATTGAAATAATGATGGAGATTCTGACATCGAATTTGAAGCTTCAATCTCAGCTGCTCCCATACCATTTTCACTTTTTGGTTAGAATGCCGTAGCCACACAGTTAACAATCACCGGTTAAAAGGAGTGGTGGCTACGCATTCTAACAAAAGTGATAAAGGGATATTGAAAAGTATATATTGCATTAAAATATGTCCGTTGAAAACCAAAGCAAATGCCATTCTCGTTTTTTTCAAAATAACATAATTTACTATTTTTAACTCTTAAATTTAGCTGTTTTTCATAATAAAAGCTCTTTGACTTTCAAAATCAGCTAGATTTCCCTCACAAAAATGAAATAGAAAATTTAATCAGAAACTGTCAAGGAAGAATTTGCGTCACACGTATTTTGTTCGGGGGTGTTTTTTTCTAGAAGACGATTTATCAGAAAAACTTGATTTTTTGGAAAAATACAAGAGACCATCGAGTTTGAGCTTTTGGGTCAGAAAATTCGACAAAATTGGAGTAAAGAACGCTGAATCGTATCAGTGTGAGGCTCTGGGAATACCCAGAATCCTCCTTTATTGGATTCTGTGGCAAGGTTAAAGGGGGTTTTGAAGGTATTCAGACATAACAATGTCATATGAATGATGCGTATCTACGCATATTCTCATGTGGAGAATATGTGTAGATCACATCATCTATGAGCGTCAGCTGTTCTAAAAATAAAAATACTGTGTTTTTAGAACCAAATTATGTTTTTAAAAACTTGTTTATTTTTGACTTTAAATATAAAATTTTCCCTCAAACTTACCAAAAGTAAGAAAAGTATGACCTTTCAATTCCTGTGAAAATCCATTTATTTTTTTCCTGGACTTAATTATTTCGAAATTCGATATTGTCAGACCGAAGTGAATTTTTACGAAATTAAAAAATAAATCCTCTTTGAAATATCTTCAAAATAGATCAAAGAAAGGTCTTTCCGCTACTGAAACAAAAAAATCTGAGAAGCCAAAATTCTAATTTGCAAATATTTCAGGTTCCAAAACCCAATATACAAAAATCCGGTAGAAATTTAATCTTCTAAAGAATTCAAATAATCTGAAATTTTCGAATTTCTTTTTTCAACATTGCATGCAATTTTTCAGAATCACCTATGTTTAAACATGATTTTGATTAATTTGAAAGTCACCCTAGCTCAGCACTTTTGAGAACGGTGGTGAAGTTATAATAAAGTATTGTTAGAATTTCGTCAATCTCGTGCCATTTATCCACTTTGTATTAATCAAGAAATATACAAACTGTTGCCAAACAAAGCATTCGTCCGTTTGTGACGACTGCTATCAGTTTGCTGCAGGTGAGTTAAGCTTATCATTGTTTGTACTTCGAACTTTCACTAAGGTTAAAATAAAGTCGTTTAATCAAAATATAAAGGCCAAGGAAATTATTTTCATGAAGTAAATGTGCCGAAAAACGCAAAAAATTACATTTATTGTTACTGCTAATTATCATTGAAAATATAAAGTAAATGGGTCATAAATCAGTCTGCGCATAAAAAATCAAGGTTCATTTAAAGTTTTAAATTTTTAAACTTAAACAATTACGAAAGCACAGTACTCAACTCATGTATCTTAGAAAATGTCGAGCGACACTGCAAGTTATTTAGTAAGCCTTTACTTAAAGTTATCAACACACAACTTCAAATTGAATTCATATATATTGAATATCCTTTTCGTTTAACGGAACTCCATCTCAAAAACGCTAACTACCTTAATAGCGCGTGTTCGAATCCCACCTAATGTGTCTTTAGTGAATTATATTGGAATATGATTATAGGCCAAGGGTCTTGATAAGTGGAACCGCTAATTGGTATTAGTGTGTAATCACTCCAAAGTAATCACTAAGACCACATCAGTGGGATGCGAAACGGCTGTAAGATGGTAAGCGTTGAGATGCATAGCGGTAGAGCGTAAGCTGAGAGCGTAAGTGTAGAGATGGAGTTCGTTCCGAAAAGGAATATATATTCTGGCCGAAACTTTTCGCAATTTTTTTTGGTCTGAAATTACGTAAAACTACAAAATAAAATTAGTTTGGGACAAAGAAAATATAATTTTTTTGAAGAGTAAGACCGCTCTTCAGTTGAAAAATTAAGTCGTAATTTCTTATCTTAAACGCTATGAAAATATTTGATGTCACAGATCAAGCGTCAGATATATTAATCGGCACTGAAATAAGACGTTCCTACCTTAGTCTTCACGACTGCTTATCTCGAAGTAAATTTTATTCAAATTGGGATTAGACCAAATTTTAATTTTATAATTTTATTCGCAATTTTTAATAATCTGTATAATAAAAATGAAAAAGTCATTGCAGAAATGGCAATTAAATTACAACCGCTATTGGTAAAATGTTTTTTTAAAAATACAATTTTGGCAGATAGCCTCAACAGTTTCACTGCAACGTTTCAAATTCAGGTTTATTTTTAAAATTATTTCATTTTCACATGGATTTTTTGTGAATGACAGAATACTCGTATTGGCTTTTTCGCTGCAATTTTTCTTCGCCACAAAACTGCAAAAATTTGGCTTCAAGTTTTCTTTTTCTTTCAAATTGTTGATCGCCCTTGATGAAAATAAACTGCTTTTGAAATTAATAACTGGAAGGAAGATGAACTTCTTTCACAATGCATTTTTCCTAGAAAAGTCAATCATTTGAAAACTTTGTGTACAAAAATGCACTGGAGTGGTCGTAAATTTTCCGCAGCTCATATTTGTGTTGTGAAGATTGGTAAAAATTTACCTTGGCAATAGAAACCGACATTTAAATTTTTTATTTTTTATGAAAATTATTCTGATATAAGTTTATGATGTGGCATAAAAAACGGGAACGTTGACTTATATAATTGAAGAATTACCTAATGTTATGTAAAGTGGTTATCCGATGTTATGTAAATTTAATTATATAATTTAAGTAAGAAATGGTGGCCAAAGTACGATAAGATTGTAGGGTAGGAACTATGGATCCGTGTCATGCTTATATTTTAGACTATTCTTTAATTCAAAATAAAACATTACCTAATTATAAGGAACATACGTAAAAGTGCCTTATACGGCATAAAAAGCCCTAAAAAGTGTAACCTTAGGGAGTGATGCTCGTAATGTTTAACTTGTGACTAAAATTCAGGTAAGAATAGAATTTGGTATGAGACCCATGATTGGTCACGGTGACGCAGGTGGGGTAAAGGTGGACTCAACTAGCACGCTCTAAAGTCAATCAGGTTGTGTGTTGCCAAGAAGGCAACGGGGGTTTGAGAGTCAGCGGCGGTGAATAAATAAAAAGACGGGCAATAAAAGTGTGCCAAAAAAAGAGAGCAAACTCTTGTGACAAATTTTTTTGGTCAAATTTATTGAATAGTTACAACAGATGAATATGTACAATTGAAAAACAGAGCAATAATAGGAATAAGTTCAGAAATTAACAGTATGTATAATAATGGAGAAATTTAATAATTAAATTTGGAAAAATGAAGAAATTTTTAATATCATAAAAAATTTAAGCTGAGTTAACTCATGCCTTTTCTTGGTCAACAAGAGTCACTGAATATTCTAGAAAAATTGGTTCACCGACAAATAAAAGCATTAGGATTTTAGTACCAAATTTAAACGCATATTCTAAGGAAAACAAGCCTGTTCAATCATAGGTAAACGTTTAAATTCTCCATGGAAATTTTTTAATTTGATTTTTTTCTACTATTTTGAAACTGTTTCAATGCTTGCGTAATTCATATTGTTTAAATAACTTGAGATTCAAATTCTATAGGCGATAATCTCCCTGAACGGTGCATAATGTTGGCGAAGCTTTTTCAAAATTAATTTACCGTCATACATTGATATTTTATTTTTTTGTTGTATAACTTTCGATCTAATTATATGCTTCTGTATTAATTTCGGAATTTCCGCTTTAATTTTAAAATAATTCCAGTTTTCTTTCTTTTTTACATCGTGTAAATTTATCATAAAATATATTGTTTAAATTAGTCAACAAATTTTTCAATTATTTGCTTCCTCAATTTCTAATAAGGTTCAATATTTACTTTTTATTTCGCAAAATCGATGGCAAAAAATGGAATTGGGATAATAAAAAAGCGCCGTGTAGCAGATCAAATGGCTTTTTTTCCAGGTGGGCATTTAGGTTAATAAGTAGCAACCCGCAAGGTTTTTAGATATTTTGCCCCAAATTTTTCTGAATTTGTATTTCACATACATCGTGCAAATCTAGAGTAAGAAAAAACTTTTAAGCGCATTAATAAAAGGATGATTCGCAGTCAGTAAATGAATAAGTTCTAGGTTCAAATTTTCCACGTTATTTCTGACAAAGGCCTCATTTCAAACTTCAAAATTTTAAGTATAAATGGTTCGCTTTCACCCCTACAGAGTTGTAAATGCAATTGGGTACAATTGGGTATGCAAAACACCTAGTTTTATCTGGAAATTTTCCTTTCAAATCGAAATAATATAGCACTGAACTTTCCGTCCAAATTCTTTGCAAATTTTAAAAGTACCATCGCAAAACCATTCTTGGTTTTGCAACATGAAATAATTTCAAAATCTAAGAAAAAATGATAATATTCAAGAAGAATTGGGATTTTCATGAGTTCGTCTTTACATTTCGCCGAGAAAAATCAATCGCATAATTTTTTTATATAACTTTGTCATTTCAATTTCTTTTATTATTTGTCTTCTTATAAATATCAACCGAAATTAATTGGAAGAAAAAATTCTGGCGATATTGGCACATTCGGAGATATTGGGCACTTTCGGCGATATGGCGAACAAATTAAATTATTCCGTCAAATAAAATGAAAAAACGCGTAAGCGTTGGAAATGACGTCAATTTCAAAATAATTTAAATTTTTATTAGGTTGTTAAAAAAAATTATGTTTCAATGGAAACAAACTTTTGAGGGGTAAATCATTTTCACTTTTATCCGTTACCTTGGATTAATTTGAATAATTCGTCGTGAAGTGGTTTCTACCGCAGACTCAATGCCCACATTTCTCACCGACAACGTTTGTTATGTCGGGATGTCTTCGCCAGGATAAATGTACAATTTTGGAAAACATTGTACACAATTCACCGGAACTCTCCGATTTACATAATAGTAAAACAAGACATTCTTCTTGACTAAGCAGACGATCCTTGCAGCATTAAACTTGAAATTGCGACCCTGATCAACTTCGATTCATAAAAAACAAAATTGCCGTCATTTCAAATTTTCATCTTGTCTTTGACGAGCAAGTCGAATCCTTAAAAAGAGTAATCTTTAAAAAACTCACTGTTTTGGCGTTTCAGCATTATTTTCAAAAGGTTCAAAATTAATTTAAATACATGAAGTTAATGTTAAATATTTCTACATTTTGTTTGTATCAACTAGAGACATAGGTTGTTGTTTAATATTGAGTACACGGGTTAAGGGGGTAAGTGTTCGTAATTTTTGAGCCCTTATATGAATTAATTTATATGACAATTAATAATCCGGTTATGACTAAGTTGACCCCAAGGAATCTTGTGGCAATAATTTTTTTCAAGCAATAACAGAAAAAATCTAAATTTTCAAATCAGAATATTTTTTTGCTTTAATTAAAAACACCGCATGAAAACCGGTATTATTTCACCATGATATGAACATTTTTTATGAGTGAGTATGACCCACGACAAACGATGATACATGAAATTTTCGACAATGTCTTAATCGAATTCTAGAAATATCATGATTTTTAAGCAAATATTAAACCTAATTATCTGAATGTGACGCTGATGGTTTAAAATTTTGAATTGTGTTAAGCCACTTTTTGATCAGTAAATCGTCAGCTTCATTTGTGGTACTTTTGTCTGATCAGACGAAAACTTTTTTTCGAAATCTTTCATTTCCGATTAACCGTTTAGTCATATTTTTAGAATTCTAGGGAATTATTCAAAATCCGCTCACACATTTGACGACTATATTTATCTACCTAATCGAAAAAGGGCTTCTTTACGAACATTTCGTCCTAAACAAGAGATAGAGTTTAAAGTCGAAAAATGAAAATCGCGTCTAATCGAATATTCTAGAAAACAATCAGAGCAAAAATCAAAAAAATTCCTTCCATCACACTTTTAGTGCTCATTCTTAGTCCTACTTCTGTGTAAATTCTGAGACGCTTATGTATTGGGTCTAATAAGAAGATCGATATTTTGAAAAACCGTTTCAGTGCTCTAGAATAGACCACCCACCTGTGGTGTGAAGTAACAAGATTGACTTGAGATGTGTAATTGTTAGACCGAATGGCGTAGATCTAACAAAACAGTATCTCAAGAATTTTCACAACTGCCCTAGATTTGATCTGGGGCGTGATTGAAAGGTACCAAAAAGCGACACCCACCCCCTTAAAATTAATTTTTTCTAAATTTTAAAAACGAAAAAAAACCTAAGTTTGAAAATGACCAAAAAAAATTCTCCACAAGATTATCTTGTCAAGATAGCTTAAGGGGATAGCTTAAGGGGTAGCTTAAGGGGGTAGTAGCGATGTGGCAGATTGGTACATTTTTTCGGAGTGATTTAAGAAAAAAAAATGTGACAACTTTTTTTTATTTTTAATCTTCAATAAAAGTGTTTAGTCTTGCAAACGTTTATATTTTTAATTTCTCAACATTCTTGAGTATCTGTAAAAATATCAAAAACCACTTTTTATTACAACTCCATTTCCAACTTGACCCGATGTTGGATTTTTTTTGAAAAAACGATATTTTTAAACTTTAGACATTTTTGGGTGTTATGCGCTAATTAGTGGGAGAATCATTATCCATATGGAAAAATTTCCTTAATATGAAAGTTTTTTTTCCATGAAAAATAAAGAAAAACAGCTTTTTAGGAAAAAAAATTAACCTTCAATTGAGTTTAAATATGAAAAAATGTTCTGACTTTTAAAAGTAAAGTAGCCTATTATACCGCAATTTTATGTAGATTTTTTGAAAAAGTAAAATTTTAATAAATTGCGTGCCAAATGGCACAAACCGGTGTCACAAGCAAGTGTTGTAAATTTAATCAGTTGCTCAGGAACAATATTCGCTTGACCTTTTCATCGATTGAAATATGGCAATCAAATAAATACTATAAAATGTCACATGTGATTTGGCTAAATTTTTTAAGGAGATTTCAAAAATTATCATAATATTTCTAAAAAGTCGACAACAAAATGACAAATAAACATTTCATGATTTTTCAAACAGCAGTCAGAAAATATGTAAACATGCATGAAAAAAGTTAAAGTGGCTATTTTTTCGTTTTTATTCACAGATTTCGAAAAATTAATCAGAAAACATTTTTGGCAAAAAATGCTTACAATTTTCATAATGCAGCATTATTAATGCTGTGAATTTTTTCGGAAATTTTACGAATTATAAAATAAAAGTATGAACTCAAATCGTTTCTTGAAAAGATAAATGATTTTAATGAGCTGATACACATTTATTTTGGTTCAGCTAACGATAATAAGCACAAAAAATAAACGAACTAATTATTTTCGTAAATTAAATTGACGCCAGTCTGCCACATCGCTGCTACCCCCTTAAACACATTAAAACCTATTTTTGACTTTTGAAATTCTTTATTTCAAATCGTCAGTAATTTGAAGTGGTTTATAAATCATGGATAGGATATATGATCGCAGCGGGAATTCTAAAGACTTAACTGAAACAAATTTATGCATCTTTTGAAAATGGTATTCATTTTTGAGTAAAATGAAAAAATTTTGTGGCCTAGAAAATTGAAGCAAAAATCGTAACGCCGCCTACAGATTTCTTCTTCTCGCTTTTGCTTTTATAAAATGAAAATTGAATTATGATTGTATGAGCGTTGAAGAAATCGATCTTTTTTTCTTGAGAATCCGTCAATTTATTTATTTTTTGGTTTAATGCATTTTTCTTGCACTTGAACCGCTTTGAAAATTTCAAAAATTAATCTTACTGATTTTACGGCATTGTTTGGCGGTAAAGAACTACAGAACTGTAAATAGGAATCTTGTCAATCGCGTATATTGCTTGAACAAATACAGCCCTTTTTATGATTTTTGAACCATTTTTATAATCGGTTATAATATGCGTAGGTTAATATATTTGGACTTGAAAATACCTCAAAGAGGCCTTGAACGCTTGAAGTATTGATATAAGGAGAGTTTACAACCATAAACTCAAATAATAAATTCCGAAGGGTTAAATTTTAGCAAGTGCTATTGTTAAAAAATGGGATCATTTGTCCATAATAAACTCATAATTATAATTTATAATATATGTATATTTATCTTTTAGCAGGATTTAATGCAGGATAAGGTACAGTTAACGAATTTCTGTAAAGAATATATCCCTATATCACCTTTTGCATGATCTGAGAGATGTGGGCTGAAAAGAAGAGAAAGCGGCCTCATGAGTGGCTAGAAGGGGTCTTAGGAGTGTTAGGATTGGCTCCCTCAACCCACATCTCTTAGATCATGCAAAAGGTGATAAAGGGATATATCTCTTTATGGAACTTTTATAAAGATTTGTGTCGCGAAGTGCAGGGCGAGAAAAATGGAAAAGCAACCCTTATGCGAGGCAGTGAATGTACATGTATGAGTTCATGCTTCACGGTTGGCTGGCGGGTTTCCGTCATTTAGCCTCGAGGTCATGAGTCATGACTCATGATTGATTTGCATTTGAAGTTCCATAAAGGGTAATGTGACATATCATATGTTTTAGCAGCTTTTTGTGCAGTTAAATGGGCCATTCAAGACGATGACTTCAGGAAAAAATACAATTTTTAAGAAATTTTCCACGGAACAATGTCAAGCCAATTTCCAACGAAGAATTAATTCTAAAAACAATATATTTTGAAATAAGTTTTCTAGCCGAAGCAAATGACAAACGAGTGAAATTTCAATAACATTAAGGGTATGGTGGTTCCAACATTTTCTGCAGTTATTATGTCATAAAAATGTACCAAATCAATCGTTTATGTTGTAAAAGCACAAAACAACCCAAATAAGAACAAAACAATTTTCAAAATTTTTGGGTTTTTTCGATTTTTTTCTGAATATTTTTTTCGAAATTAAGTACAAAATAACGCATGTTTTAATTTGACCACTAAAACTTCAAAATTTCGGCTTAACGTTAGCCAACTTTCTATTTAGTGTTTTCCCAGCTTTCTTTTGAGCCTACTTTCGAAAAAATCGAAGCACATTTTTTTTGGGAAATTTTTTCCCGTGATCTTGAAAAATTCATATTTTGAGTTTGAGGTCGAAATTGAAAAAAACTGCTCTTCAGAAGTTTTAATTTTTTTCGAGCTACCGTTTGCCAAAATTTGAGTGAATTTTGAAATTTAACCTAGGAGGAGATAGATTTTTCGATGAACAAAGTCCAAAAAACGGTAGTTTATCGCATATTCTAGAAAAAATATAGCACTTATCGACAAAAGCGCTCCTCAAAGTTTAAAATACAAATTATACAGGTAATCTTAAAATTAAAGTTTATTTCAAAATAAAACCTCAGAGGAGATAGATTTTCCGTTTTGGCTTAGGTCTCACTGTCTTGCTTATGTGTCTGGGAGTGTATNCCGTTTAATTTAAGACGAATTTTACAAATGTTTACTCAATTATTTTTAAGCGCTTACAACCCGTTTATTTCTAAGACAAATTATACTGAATTTAGTCATTTATTTTTAACGCCTGAAAACCGTTTAATTGAAGACAAATTTTACACAAAAAAGTTCACTCAATTATTATTAAGCGCTTACAACCCGTTGATTTTTAAGACAAATTTTACTAATTAAGTCATTTATTTCTAACGCTTGAAACCGATTAATTTAAGACAAATTTTACAAATGTTTACTCAATTATTCTTAAATGCTTACAACCCGTTTATTTTAAAGACAAATTATACTGAATTTAGTCATTTATTTTTAACGCCTGAAATCCGTTTAATTGAAGACAAATTTTACACAAAAAAGTTCACTCAATTATTTTTAAACGCTTACAACCCGTTTATTTTTAAGACAAATTTTACTAATTT
>SCLH01001540.1:48014-71809 GCA_004367855.1 Oikopleura vanhoeffeni | reverse complement strand
TAAACAAGTTGAAAAACTAAAAGAAAAAACTTGGTCTTGAAAGACCAGAAAAAATTGCTCTACGAAATACAATCATAAAAGACACTTCACCGCAAACTCTATCAAACTTTAACATTATCCGCATAAATCAATAAAAATACCTATACAACCAGGGTGAACACCACCGTCTCAATTGACGTAACGTCCTGACAAAAAGACAAGAATGATACAATTTGTCCAAACGCCTGACACTTTTGATTTGCAATGGAAACAAAAAACGAGTTTTTTTAAATCTTAAACATAACTTTTGAATGAAGAAAACAGCATATAAAACTATAATACCTAAGGTACTATAAATAAATCCTATACAGGAAATATATATCAGGTTAGTCTGTACATTGTGTACGTATATACCAAAGTACTGATCAAACAAGAAAAATACTACCCTCGTAAAGAAATAGTCACCAAAAAGAAAATTGTATAAAAAGGTTAAAAATGGATGAACTTTGTAAATTTGCCACCCCTTAACCGAAGGTTTAACAAACAGAAAGGCAAAAAATGGCACGAGGAATAGAAAACCAGGGACATCCAAGGTTCACAATCAAGTTAACCTATTTCACAAAAGTCCCCGTGTTCCAGAATCATAATCCAACCAAAAACTTAATCATAAACTGAAATGTCCAACTCGGACCCAGAGGGACACGAACCGTAGATTGGTTCGGGAAACGACCATCTCAGATGAAAACCAAAAATTCTTAATACTCGAAAATGGCCACGACATAGGAAAATCGAAAATGTTCCAATTCAAAACAAGAGATATACAATTCGGAAAAACTGGAAAAATCGGTCAAGTGAATCTAAAAAAAATCAAATTCGGAAAACCTTCCATCAACAATTGTTTCCATTTATAGCATTCCGCTACTTTTGTAGAAGTTTGAACGCGTTCATTGCTAAAAAAGATAGACTTAAAAAAATCGTAGGTCTAGAAATCGACCCACAACCTGTGTGTATGTAACGATGTCTGAGAGTTAATCGGTAGACGAAGAAACTCTACAACAATACCTTCAAATGTTAACAACCTGCCCTAGAATGTTCGAGGCGTGATGAAAGACCAAAAAGCGACACTACCCCCTTCAAGTTTTTTCCAATTGTACGGGAAAGTCACGGGGCGGGCTTAGCGACCAAATGTCGAATAAAACAATTAAACATATGTAATGAAATATGTATAGACAACAATGTAGACAATGTATAAAGCAACATAGAAAACAATTAAAAACAATTACAAACTAAACATAGTATAACATAGTAAAACAATGAACAACATATAAACAACATATTAAACATATGCTAAGAACATAAAAATGTAAATCCAAGGTATAAACAATTAATAAACAAGTAAAAACATATGTCAAAACATAATAAAGCACCGTATAACAGTAATAATCATATTAAGAAACACATATAAACAACGGAGCAAAAACATATTAGTACAACATATATTGTAAAAACCAACCGTCATGATTATGTTCATATAGGGTGGTGAGGAACCACCGACGCACTGAGGCGCATCAGTTATAACGGCATAACTAGCGCATAAGTAGGGTCATAACGGGAACTTATCTGCAAAAACTGAACCCCTTTGATTTGTAACGCGACACGTAAAAAAAAAAAACAAAAAAAAAAAAAAAATAATAACAACAAAATCAAAAAAATCAACCCTTCGACGAAAAAAATTAACTGCAATTCAATTTCCAAATTGATTAGATTCAAAAAATATATATTCCAAACATGAAGATCAAAAATCTAGATCAAAAATGATAGGAAAAAAAATTGCGGGCGTCCAGCAATTAAAAAATAACAATTTTTCAAAAAAATTTTTCTGCAATTTTGCTGAACGAAGCGCAAAAAATTACAACATTGCTTCAAAATTTTCAAAAATTCCTCGAAAAAATGAAATCTGAAACACAATAAAAATAAGATTAAAGTTCTTAACGAAAATAAATAAAAAACTTGCATGAATCAAGGCCGCCGAGCCAAAATAGCACCCATAAAAAGGTCCTATAATATTTAAAATCTGGATCAGAGAGTTGTTGACCTTAAAAATACATAAAAATGACCGAAAATCGCCGAAGCCATAAAAGGGAACTTTGATTTTATATCAAAATTGTTAAATAATAGCCAAAACAGATATAAGTATATTAAGTATAATTCGACGAAATAACTGTTAGAGTTAAAAATGTACCAAAACAACGTTACACCGATCCGATCCTATTTGGGGACACCGATCCGATCCAATTTTTTGGAGAGTTCCACCAATCCGATCCGATCCTATGTTTTCCAAACCCTGAAAATGGCTGCTCTCTCTAATCTAAAAGCTATTAAGCACAATAACTCGATACCAAGACTGATCCCACTCTAAAAAAATGCCTAGGTTGAATTAAAAATAACACGAAATCCGTTAATAATGACCTGAAAGATGATTAGAGAGACAGAGCAGAGCTCCGACCCTGGGCAGAACTTGAGAAGGTGGTACAAAACTTAACGTAGAAAGTAATAACGTTGTAAAAAGCCTGCAATTAACACCCCTAATATTTGCATAGCAAATTGGACTGAGCAATACAGACCGATTGAAATAAGAAAATTCAAATCAAAAATCGTCAATTGTTAAGGCCTCGGGCATCGCAATTGCACGTTTCATTTTTTTGACTTCATGGAAACTTTGCCACCCCATAATTTCGAAAAAAGTTTTCAACGTAAGTGTGCCAACTTTGAGCTCACTTGTATAATCGTTTTTCAGATCGATATTTTTACTTTAAATCGGTGTTTAAAATAAACACTACTAAAACCGCGCGTGGACTGCTATTACATCACAATTTTTTTCGTGTTTATGAATTAGAAGCTCAGAAAAAGTCTCGACACCGCGAAAATTTATAATAATTTAATTTCAATGAACTACGTCAAAACGAAAATTAAAATCCTAAAAAAGACGAAAAAAAAAACGAAAATTTGCACACGAAAGAAATATAATTTTCATGATTTTAATATATAATCACGTGGGAGTTGGCTAACAATCGGCAAGTCCGGTGAAATGTTTTAATTTTGAAGTACAGAGGCCAAGATATCGCGCAACACCGTAACATTCAAAAAAGTATATTCAGAGTAAAACAAAGCGCAAAAAACACAACGAACAAAAATAACGGACGTAGCATCAAAATTCACTAGGAATTCCAGAAAAATTATTTAAAAAGAGTGAAACCAAAAAGGAAAATTCGAAATATGTCCAAAAAGTTCGAACCAAAAATCTCAAAAAAATGCAAATTTTCAACCAAGCCATATAAAATAATATGTGCACCACGCAAAAATTAAAGTCGCCATTTAAAGACTTTTTCGTTGATATGAAACAAATAATGCAAAAAAATATTGAACACAAAATAAAGCATCTGATAACTGTTCGGAACTTTTTTAAAAAATTCTCATAATTTGGAATTGGAAAGTTAATTCAACTCAAAATTTTCTAACAAGCAATAATCGAAATTCGGAGTTACAAAATGCCTGAATAAACATCATTTGATGGAATATGAGAAAATAACAACCCAGAAAAAGTTTCATCAAGGCCCATATCCGCGGATATCCGTACTGTCAAACACCGAGCCCTAACTTTGTAGAGAATTTCTGCATTAAACTAGGATTTGTTAGCAATTTTTAAAAAAAAATGTGTTTCAATGTGCGACAAGTGACCTTTCAGTCTCAGGTTCCACGGAGTTAAATGACGTATCAAAATAAAATAAATTTCACTTGACAAGGAAGGGTTCTCCAAGGAGAAATTTTGCAACGTTACGATGCACACTGGTCAAATGACGGAAAGTAACACCGGTACCGGAACTCATATTTCATAATTTCACGTACCAAAAGATGCTCTATCCGGTTTCTGGAAACGATATAACAGGGGCATAATGCCCACAAGTTGCCCAGAGGGGAATTATATCCCGATCAATCCCCTCTGGCCACCTGCGTCACTAACCTCATCATGAATACCGTTCCCAGAAAACCCGATAAGCGCATTTTGTAACGTTAATTTATGACAAAGGACCTAGATACCGCTAGGTAACTTTGACCGTAATTTTACCAGCTGGTGCATCCGATAACGGTGCAAAAATTTTTTCCTCGTAAAACCCTCGCGTCAAGTGAATATTTATTTCTGAACCTTTTTAACTCCGTGAGAACCCGGGACATAAACAGTCACTTTTGCAACCTTCAATAACTCCTTGAACACAGAAAAAAATTCCGTCAAAGGCACCAGAGCCGATATACGGCTCAACTTTTGAACGCTGTTAAGAAAGCTCAAGATATTGAAGCGCCAAAACTGTGCAATAAAATGAAAAAGTTATATTGCATCAAGCATTCGAACCTAGAATTTGATTTTGGTCTAGAAAATATAGTCGACAACAAGCGTGTATGTACACGTGATACGTGCTCATAGAGTCTCACAATTTATATATGGTACAACCGCAAGTACTGCCCTCCGCACACTTTAATCGATAAGATCCACCGTAGAATCTACCGATATCATCAACAAAAGTAATAAAAAAAATGATGAAAAAAAACACAAAGTTTTCTGGAAAATGCTAATTTCCAAAAAGCAGATGAATCACTTTATTAGATTTAATTATATAGTAACAATGACATGTGGACAATTTGATAAAAAATAATTGTGTAATAAGATTTTCATTGAGTACTCTAACGAAAATTTTGAAATTCACTTTCCATAAAAAAATCTGCCCAAGAAACAAAAAAATTTAAACTGAATAAATGTCTGTAGCACAAAACACTTCCTAAAAACTGCTCATACAATTGATTGATTCTACTTTCGAAATAATTTCCGCGCAAGTAACACACGGCGTGAAAACCCTCAAAAAATAAACTCCCGTAAATCGACACCAAAGGTTATTACAAAACAAAATGAAGTATATTTCTGGAATCACGCAAACTTCTTATAAACTAGTAGTGAAAAAAAAATAGCTGTGACTTGTGTGCTCCATGATTCCAAGCACGTAAACGACATTCTTGTCGACCAAAAAAATTTATCCCCATAACCTAAATGGAAAATACATAGTCCTAAAGACCCAAGGCAATAATTTTTCCTACAGACTGTTAAGGGTGGTCCATTAGTTCCTGCAGATGTACATTTTTTAGAAGCGATAAGAAAAAAGAAAAAAGATGTGAACAATTTATTTTTTTGTTTATCTTAATAAAAGTGTCCATTCTTGCACAACGTTTATATTTGTAATTTTCTTAACATAACATTTATCTGGGAAATATAAACAAAAGCACTATTAACATGGAGGCATCATTTCCAACTAAACCCGACTACTAGAGTTTTTTTTAAAGACGAATAATAATAAACTTCAGAATGTCGGTGGTTAAAGCGCAAAAAGCTGTTTTATGTTTATTTAAAAAACTTTGCCTTTGATTGAAAGTTTTGTCCTGATGAAAAGGTTAAAATAGCAAAAAGTAGAGAAAAACAACTTTTTTAGATAAAAATGAAACCTTCATGCGTTTGATATGTAAAAAATGTCTTACTACTATAAGAATGGGCGGCTATAACACCCCACAATTTTATTGAATTTTGCTGACCCACATAAAAATTCAAAATATTTAGTGCCAATGGACTTATCGAGTGTTACTACGAGCGTTAAACAATTTCATCGAGTAGGTTAGCAAATGAATAATCGAGCAGGCGACTCAACTTCATATAGTTACATACGTGAATATTCTAATCAACCCAAAACACTTAAATAGTGATTCTGCTCAGATTGTTATGGCAATTCAAAAAACCACTAATAAAAAATTTGGACTTGATTGCGGAAAATCATAATTTCTTAAAAAAGTCGACAAAAAATGACAAAAAACATACATGATTTTTCAACAGACAGTCAGAAAATAGTAGCATGCAGAAAAAAGTTAAAGTGGCTTTTTTTTAGTTTATTCATAATTCAAAAAGAACGATCAGAAAAAATTTTGGACAAAAATGCGGAAAAGTATAAGAGTTTGAATTTTGAAATTTACGATTCAAAAATGAAAACTCGAACTCAATCTTCCTAAAATAGAATAAAAATAATGTACAAGAAACACATTTTAACGGTAGCTAACTAATAATAAGCAAAAAAATATACTGACTAAATTTCGTAAGTATAACGATCAGTCTGCTGGGTTTATGCACCGCCCTAAAACAGATTAGATTAGTGATCTTTTTAAATTCTTATTCAATCGTCACAATAAGTGAGTGATGTATAAGATAAAACCATTCAAACTGAAACAAAATTCGCATCCGATCAGGAAAAACCCACCCCATAATCCAAGAAATCATTATAAAATTCTGAGATCATAAATGAGGACCAAAAATAGCAAATTTTATTCGAAAATTTATCCCTTCAACTTTCTCCCAGAGAAACGTCACACCGACATCATTTATTAGTTTAATTCACTACTCTGGCCATCAGCACCGTCGAGTAACCACACTAGTCAAAATAAACCAGAACAAGAAAGAAAGTTCAGAAAAAATGAGAAAAAAATGCAATTAATAAAGCTTATTAAAATGAAAATTTACACAAATTTGATTAAATTATGATTAAAAACAAGCATGGCGGTACAGATATCTTTATAAATTTAAATCTGAGTCAAATCATTTGATCAACAACTTTGGAAAGTCGCCCCACAACATCAGTGTTCTAAAACGGGATGATTTCAATCCCGTCCCGAGTCCCATATATTTTTTCCCGATCCCGTTCACAATACACTGAATCACTATAGAACGACTAACCAATTGGTTTTTCCCAGGATACCAGAATATACTGACTGATTGTAAAAATGTCAAGACAATAGCTTTAGAGTGGCCATATCAAACAACCCCAGGGCATGAACCCTCGGCAAGCCAGCAAATTCTGTTGGTAAAATATAAGAAGGTCTAAAAATTATTTTCCTACGGCGGCTGATTTTGATATGTTTAAAAGGAATGTCTAAAGAAATACGAATAAAAATATTACAGTGTGCGAAAACTTTTTCAAATTCACCAGTTTGAACATATTTAAAAAACGCAAAACCGTTTTAAAAAGCCCTATTGATTTGGCATGGAATCATTCGAAATAATCACGAGAAATAATTATCCAAAGCCAAGATGATAGTGCAAGTTCAAAAACGGTTGTCCTCTTTGAAAACTCTGCCTTTTCGGCAAGGTCCAATTTGACATGATTTCCTAGAACATTAACAAAATTAGCCTACTAAGCAAAATCTCTTGTTATTGGCCTATCTACGCTATATCCCTCCTCTAAGAATGAATAAGTCATATTACAATGATACCGTTTGAACTCACCACAAAAAAAATCGACGTGTATAAACTTGTGAGACGGATGTAACAATCATAGTTGATTGTGTACAGACACGGACGTAAGAGAGCAAAGCATTTCTCTACATAGACATGTAAAAAGTGTAACTCGCGTGTACATAAATCACCTACGGTTAATAAATACCCATCATCAATAAACACTGAGCCCTACGCACAAATCGTTTGGTGGTGGTTTCGTAGCGATATCGTCTAAGTGTTAACATCAGTAACACTCAATAGACGATATTACTGTTGTTATGAAATTAACACAAATCAGTAAATATATAAAAATCAACCGCAGACACAAAATTGAAGAAAATTTCGAACTCAAACCGAACTTATCGCCTCCGATATCACCGCTCGCAATCGTTTTGAGGATGAATAAACAGCTGTTCGAATCACAACAAAATCAAATTTGTTTGGCTTACGCTATTAAGTCATTAATCAAGTACAAATAGACGTTACAGAAAAGTCCGAAACAAATTTGATGTCCAAAGATCCAGTAGGTTTGTGGCCAACCACGAAATAATTATAACAAATTTGTTCATAATGACAGAAACTAGAAACAATGTACCCAAAAGTACATTACATCTGACGAATGCCTTCTAAATCATCATCAAGAACACTAAATGTCGACACTGACAGACCTTCCTTATCAAATCTAGATCTTGCGATAGGTGTTTGCTGCTCCTTGGTTTGGCCATCGGTATACGGCGCTACAGAGTTAGATTTACGATTGCGCAATGTCGCCCATGGTCAAAGAAATAAGTCATCCAGAGAACACAGCTGTGATATGATAAAATATTTATTAGCGCATTTCGCAAGCCAAAAGTAAACATTTTCCATGAATGGCCTTTTGAAAATAAGAACATTTCGTTTGAAATGAAAAGATCGCCATCGTCAGTGCAAACTAATCATCAGGCTGATTCCCGATCCTTTATACAACGAAAAATGGCCAAGAGCTACGTTTTTGATTTGAGGTCCGTCTCAATCAAGGACATTTTGGAGAAAAAGTCTACCAGGGTATTAACGAAAGTATATCTATAAAACGCCCTTTTTGGAAATAATGGGAAGAGTAAAAAGTCTTCAAAATGTTTCATCAAAATTGAAGTACGTAAATTATAAAAAGTAAGGACAATTCTGAAAATTCATAAAATACCCTCAAGTCTGAAAAATGTAGAAAAAGCCGATCTTGAAGTGAAAAGAGCTATAAAAGGGCCACAATCGATTTGAAAGGTTATATATTCTTAAATAGGATGAAAATCTTTGGAGACAAATTTCAAAAAATTATCAGCGAAAATTAAGTCAAATTTGTCTTATAGAAAGAAAACCAAGTAAAACTTGGTCCATAGACCTCCGGGCCATATAATAGCGGGCTTAATCAGCGGTTGTGAAAGCGACAGCCCCCCGACTGATTTTCTGCCAATTTTGCCTAATCTTTTGCTTAACACGCAAAAAAGGGGACGAAAACCCACGCAAAACCATTCCCTTTACAACCCTCGGGCCTTAAGAGTTTCTGGAAAAAGTAGATTTCACAATATTGTTAAAATAGCTTACGACATAGGAAACAATTTGCTAGACAACGAATAAATCTTCACAAAATCATAGAAAGAAACCATGGTACTGCCAATAATTGTCACAACTAAATTTTATCAGCTGCGTGAGAGAGGAACTGTCATGAGCGTGATCACACAGCAACATGAGTTGTGCGACGAGAGTAAATATATAGCTGGCACACAGTCTAAGCCAACAAATAAATGGATGTCCAAAAAGGGACTGTAGTCGTTAAAGTATTGCAAGAAACAATTTGTAGAGAAGATTAAATGAAAATCCTGCGTTAAAATGTGGTACAGTAACAGCCGCCTCCTAAAATGTATAATATTCACTCATTATGTCAATGAATAATTCATGACATAAACATGTCACATAATAATGATAAATATACATTAGATATGCTTGACCTACAAGTCAAGGGATTGTTATGACCATTTAGAAGTAATCATACTGTAAGCAAATTAAACATAGGCTCAAATGTGCCTCTGCAACCGTCAATTCCAATCGAATTGTCCTTAAAGCGACAAAAGACGCTCGAATGAACCTCGATGGACCAAATCCAAAACTTCTTAGGAGAAAAAATCCTACTTAACAACAACAAAATGGTGTCAATTAAAATGTAAGCAGTGTCAAATATATATATTTTTAAAAGCTGGTTCAAATGATACTCGTGTCCTTGTGTGCCAAATGACCATAAATGGAACAAATGAAGACGGTCAATTCGATTGATTCAGAAACGCAAGGCAGGGATGATTACAATTTCACCGGTTTTTGATATCTACGTAACTAAAATACGTTATACGACGAAATCAACTAAAATAATTAGAGCAAATTCCCTTATGTGCTGAATAATACCGAAACTGTGTCTCCAGTCCTTGTTATATATGAGCTAATAATATGACCCAATTATTGACGGCGCTAAGGAACTCAATTTAACTCGGAGATTTAAAAATCGATCAAGTTCACGAACACGAATATGTCCATTATCAGTTTTTTTTGAATAAAAGTCATAAAATATACGTCAACTGAGCATTGTGCAGTATATTTTTTTGTGTGTTTAGTGTCTGTACAAAACCACCGTCTCAAAATACCATAATACATATAATGACTCTGAAGTTTAATCTTTATAGACTTGGGAGGTGAGGAGATTCTCAAACCTTTGAAGCTCATACATAGGATATTAAATGCAAAATGAAACAACATAAGGTAATCAATGGGGTTCGATTGCCCTAATTATCCAGAAAACAGACATTCACAGTCTTTGAAAATGCAGCTTATACGGCCTAGCAAAAAGATCGGTCAGTAACTGGATTGTTAAAGAGCTTCCATGTAAGAAGGGACACCCCCACTACACCACTGAAGAGAGAACAGGGATCACAGGATAAAATTTAATCGTGGTGCCAAATACCGGCAGAATATATGTATCTTTTTTTAAGAGCCATTCAAAATGAATCAATCGAACACGATCCGAAAAATCCGACTATAAGTTTATTTGGAGAAACTACTACTAACACCAAGACTGTTGTTATTGGGCACTTTAACATTTAATAAAAACAAAATAAGACATCAAAACTCAAATAAAATTTAATGACAAATCAATTCAACAATTTTGAAGGATCAAAAACATCAAGCTCAAGTAAAGTATTTTTCTTCGATAAATATCTCTATAATGAGTTCTTATATCTATTACGATACTTGCTGGATCCTTCTTGCCACTTTTTAGCAAAAATTGTATATAATCCCTTTTGAAAAACAAGTCTATAGCGTTGCCGATTAGTCAGATACTACAGTATGGTTACTACCACATTGTAGATATGAGCACGATCGTACACAAACACATCGTCTAACGCCGACAAAACGGGCAAAACCCTACGCATGTTTTCTGAAATCCAAAGAAGTGTGGAGTCTAAGTAGACAACACCAATTTTCGAAAACGTTAAAAAATAAGCTTTATTTAAGGTTTTTGTTTTGAGAAAATTAGATAGCTTACTAAACAGCCGTGTAAAGCGAGGCTGCATAAGTAGGTGATCGAGTGAATAATATCATATGAAAAAATTGGGCCCGAAATCGATTTTTGTATTTTCTCTTTAGATTACTGAAAATTTGTTTAAATATCAGCTTTTGTGTTAATTGTCGGATGAGTGCGTTCAAAAGCCGAAATATATCAAAAGATTTTGACTAAAAAGTCCAGCAAGTACCGCAATAGAATATTTTGGACGTACAATACACTTTAATCAGACCAGGGGAGCGACCCAAAACTTATTGATCAGAATAGTATTAACAATTACGAAATACAAAAAAAATCTCAATAAAATTTATAGAAATTACAAGTAAAAAGTGAATTTAGAATATGAATATGTTTCCAAAAATCTATTTTTCCTAAAAATAAATAAATAAGTAGAAAAATCGATTATGACCAGAGTAGGGTTCCCATATTTCAATCAGTACGACAAATTTTTCATTATTATTTTTTTCAATTAAATTATTATAACCCCAAGAAGTCTAGAAAATCCACCATTATTCTTAAGTCGAATATAATGGAAACCCTAATATGTCACACACTGTATGCTATTATTTATATAAGTAAAATAGAAATCTGTAGGGTGGAGACATACACATTCAAAGTCTACATGTTCATAGGACACGGCAACTGGCGTGACAACAGTAGTCATTTCTCTAAGCACATAAATGTGAAATTTTGGTGACCCTTAAATAGGATTGGTTCGGAGGTTCTCTAGCGGGACGGCTACACCGATTTGGGAGGATGCTTGCAATAAATTTGCAGCGAAAATGCTTATTTTGGCGAATATTCGGAACTTCTTTCTTACAAACTTTTTACACGAGTTCGAATAACAGTATTTAAGGGGGTGTTGGATTCCCAAGTTAAAGATTTTTTCAAAACATCAATTTTTCCATAACTAATATCGAAATAAGATTTTTTTGAATTGCAGTATAAAATAATTTTCAAGCCCCCGAACTTCCTGGAGATGTACGTTTTTTTGCAAGAATCGACTTAAGCGAAACTTCCTAAAAACTGAGTTTTCAACTTTTATTCCATTTACAGCTCGAAAATTTTTGCAGAAGTAGGCTTAGACGAAAAGGACCTGTTCCAATTCAACTCCGCCATAAAATTAAACTTATAAGCCGAAAAAACTTTGTCTAACGAACATTTTCACATTTTGAATGATTCAAGTGGCTTTAGCTTCAAAAGGCTCTGGTGCCTCAAGGGTTAATAGTTTTTGCGTAGTTGCCTTGATGACTGCCTGATAAGACCTAAAGCACTTGGCTGCATATTTATGTAAATAGGAGAATGTTAAGCAGATTGCTGAAAATACGCTATAAAAACTTAAAAACGACGGAATATCGACGACCACACCCCTTGAAACGTTTTTCCGAAGTTTTGGGAAATTTCTAACTTCAGTAAAAATGATTTATCGATTTGGGAGCTACAATTTTCACCAAGCCTACCTAATCAAGTTTTTCAGGTGCTGCTCACTGGGGTCCGAATGTGATAGCTCCCGTACTTGAAGGTTTAGGCGAGGGGTCCACTTTTTCCCGCTGCTGCGAGTTTTTGGGCTCGTGGTCACTCCTCATAGAGCGGCCGATGTTAGGATTTGTTTTTGCTGGTGTCAATTAGGGGCGAGTTCACTATTTCATAAGGAAGCCTTTACCCGGTTTTCAGCCATTCTATACAGAATGCGTTGGCGGAAAAAAATTTCAAATAAGGAACAAAACGTATGATTGAAGGCCGCGGTGCATTTGACAGATTTTGCACTTTTCAATTTTTTCTAGTCTGATGGAAACTTTTGCACTAACATTTTCGTATCAAAACCTTTCGAATACAGTTGTCACTTTGCCTATCTTGTATAATCTGAATTCTTCAGATTGATATATTTTCACTTTATAATCGTCTTTGAACAACCACTCAAAAACGCGCGTTTGCTATTAGGTGTCAAATACAGTAAAATTTTTGCTTTTTTATTATTAGGACCGAAAATACGTGTCCTGTCGACCTCGAAAATTAATTTATTTTTAAATTTTTACGATTTTAATCAAAATCGAAAGTTTAAATTTCTGAAAAAAGACGAAAAGATAAACTGAAAATTTTAGCACATCGAAAGAAATATTTTTTTCGGATGAGTCAATTTATTAAATTTGAAATGGTGACAGTCCGGCTTACCCCATTAGATCAAGTCGGTGAAATAAAAAGTTTTAATCTGATTAACGAGGCTTAACTATACTTCGGGCAAACCGTATTTCATTAAAAATGGTATGATTCAGAGATAACACAAGGAGCGAAGAAACAAAACGTAGACATGTTTAACATAAGTGAAGTAGGCATCCCTAATCATTTTCAGCTAAGGAAAACCAGTAAAATTAGTTGAAAATTTTAACCGAGAAATGAGAAATTTTCAAAATATTCCAAAAAGTTTCGACTAAAAACTCTCAAAAAGTCATATGATTTTTCATAATAGCATATAAAAAATATGTGGTCATTACGCGAAAAGTTAAAGATAGCATATTGAAGAGTTTTTGTTAGTTGATTGAAAAACAAATACTGCAAAAATTCATTTAAACACAAAAAATAAGGCATTTTTTTGATAACTGTTGGACTTTTTCAAAAAATTTCTCATAATTTCTCGACATCGGAAAGTTTAATTCGAACTCAAAATTTTCTTTAAAAAGCAATTATTCGAAATCGTAGTTACACGAAGTCCTGGATATGAAACACCATGTTGAGATATATTGAGTAAGAAAATTTAAACCAGTAAAAAGTTTTCATCAAGGCCATATCCGCGGATATCCGTACTGTGTCCAAAATGCACGAGGGCTAAAGGGGTGGTCGTGCATTAAGGCGTTTTTGATAGCCAATTGTCGCACAAGTACAAATCGTGGACCCAACTTTACCTATTAGAATTAAGTAAAATAAAGTGCGGTGTCTTCTGGTAGATGGTATTATTTGTTTGAGTATAGTAATCTTTCAACAAATAGGGCAAACAGTTTACCAATGAGCGCGCTTGATCTTCTTATATGAATAATATTTTTTTAGAACTAATTAACTTATATAATAAATTAATGTAAAAAATGCATTGTTTTCACTCACAAGAAGCGTAGAAAAAAATCAGGGCGGTCAATGTATTGTGAGATGGACAGCGTATAAAGGCTTTTGTTTCCAGTTTACTCAACGCTTGTACATAGTAGTATGGCTTTAAATAGTGACACATTTCAAAGGTAAAAATAAATAATCCATTAACATTCCTGTGGATAAACAATCTAAAGCAACACTAGTACGAGTGGGCACATACAATAATATTTTATAGCCATCGCGCTTCATGCAGATTAGCAAACCACAAAACATTTATTTGTATGCGGTGAAGATTGTAAGAGAGTACCCACGCGGGTTTTTTTCGCCTCTCAGACATGATAGAAAAGCTAGTTTTTATCGATCTCTTTTTGTTATCGTTCAATCCTAAAATTAAAAAAAAAAATTTTCGAGTAAAAAATCTTCCAAAACTCCTATTTTTGTCTAAGTAAACATTTTCCTCATTGTCTGTTAACTTTCAAGTTAGAAATCGTTTGACGCGTGATTTTGTTGCATGAGTTTCACTTGAATTCATCTTAAAAAAAGAATCAAAAAAGTTTCTCAATTTTCGAAAAAAAAAATCAGAACCATTTTAGATGATAAAATCGACGTACGCACCCGCGGTTTCTATTTCGGCCTTTCAGACATGGCAGAAAGCTAATTTTTTATCGCAGTCTGCATTTTTTGTATCGGTTTCAATCAAAAATAATAAAAAAAACTTTTCGATGTAGAAAAATTTCCAAAATTTCCTATTTCTCTAAGTGATAATGTTTCTTTGTCTTAACTGTAAAGGCGAAATTCCGTCTGACGCTGATCTTTTGTTGCATGAGTTCACTTTGATTTCAAATCTTAAATAAGAAATAAAAAAGTTTTTTTTTTAAATTTTGGAAAAAAAAAATTCCTGAAATTTTCTTAGATTGATAAAATCGACGGAAGCTTATTTTCGGCTCTCAGACATGGTAAGAATGCTAAATTTTTCTCATCTCAAAGTTTTGTTATCGGTTTTTATTCCCGAAAAAATTAAAAAAATGAAATTCGATGTAAAAAAATTTTCCTATTTACTTCTAAATTGACTCGCATTTCAGCTTATGGACCAGGAATACGTGTTTTAATAAGAAAAGACACCGATACATACATTTCACACTGTGTAAATAATGGCTGTTTCATAAAATATGAATTGTTGAAAACTATAAAAAAAAAGTTAATAATCTTGCCAAAAATATTTATCTGTATTTCTTAGAAGAGCAACAAACTTTGACTGCGCAAAACCATAACTACAAAAGATAGCATAAACTGAGGCGCAAAAAAATCACGAGCTCGCAATTTATAGAAATGCCTTTTTTCCGCGAAATAAAAATTGCTTATGTGTGCTCCAAATGAAATGAACTAGCGCCCAGGGTAACAAAAACAGCCATTTGGAGGATTTACGAGTGATGTCAGGCAATTAAAGAAAAAATAATTCTGAGCGCATAGACTTTTTTACTACCAAATTTTAGGTATGCTCACACAAAATCAGAAAATTAGTGTTTATACATCGCGAAATGAATGAACTGGATAAAAGCTGAAAATGACTTTTTGACGTAAAATCGGTACGATATACAAAAAACTTTTGTCACTTTATTTTCGAAAAATTCAGACAAAATCTCCGGGGTCTTAGAACATGAAACTCAAGCAACTTTTATTCAGCCAGAACAAACGGTTGAAATCACTAATAGCGTGGGTATAATCCTTAGCTACTACTTGAGATCCATAAATCCCTCCCAATGATATTTTCAACGCCTACAGTTCTCCATAGAAAATATAGATGTTTTCTGGTCAAAAAAAATTCCGCACGGATGGATCAAATAAGAACCGTTAGCGCTATACCAATGAGGATAACATCGAACTTAGTGGTTGCCCGCCGTTTTTTAACCTGGTTTGTGTGCCGGATGTGTTGGTGCTGGCGTTTATTTGTATGCGCAAAAAAATACCACTGCTGAATTTTAAGTGAATTCAGATGGTGAACTCAATTATCTGACGAAAAAGTAAGTTAATTTGTGTCTAACGAGAACTATTCGTAATCGTTATATGCTGTCCTGATGTAGAGACTCTTAAGACAATCTAGAGTCAAATACAATCTATTTTGGTCTCATTTGGCTGCATACAGTACAATATAAGAAATCACTCAATTTTAATCTTCAACGGGATACTTTCTGACCTATCGATGTAAGGGGGGGTTAGGCAATTGAATTTCTCAACACGTCCAAGTATGAAATAAAACGATTTAGAAAAAAAGATACAGTTATGTTAGCCTTTGTTGATTACCCAGATTTTTCTGAATTTGTAAGATTTGCTAATTTTAGTTTTGAGAAACTTCGAGGGAGAATTTTGAATATGCGTTTGGGCGCTAGACTCGCAAAATAGCCTTTTCAAGTGATAAGTTCATGATTAAACTCCGAAGCATATAACAAATTTCCGCCAGAGCATAAAAGCCTTCAGACAGGCCAATTTTTTTAGCGTGTTTTACAGAAAACTCTTAATAAAAACAACCTTCATTTTTCCTGTAATATCAAGTTGAAAGCGTTATCTTTTGAAAAAAATATATATATTCCTACGAAATTTATGTGTAATTCTAGAAAAAAACGTTCTGAAAAGCCAGTTTAATTAAAGCCACTGATACGTACTCAATGAGGCCCATGGAAGTAATGTTCATCTCCAATAGTGCGCAGTGCTTTGTTATCTACTCATATTTGTCGATACTTTATCTGTTGGGATCAAAAAAATATTATATTTATAAATAAGTTCAAAATATTCATGAAAAAATAGCGTTTCTTAGGAAAAAATTGTTAGTTTTCTCGATTTAATGAAATTATTTGATTATTTTTAGAATATTAAGCCAAATATGGTATAAGTGTATCACTCTGGCATGATTTTCACAAATCATTTATTTTTTAAAAACATATCAGTTTATCCATACTAAAATCGAAATCGAATATTTTGAAATTTCACTCCCAAAAAAATATTTCTGCTCCAGATACGTCTAGATTCTAGAAAGCTAATTGTTTCTGCAAAATTGTACTCAAAACACTTTCCTAAATACTGGCTAAATTGAAATTGTAATTCCAAATTTTGATCAAAAAGTATTTTTTCGAAAGTAAAAGTTAAGCAAAAAATGGCCTTTCAATCAACTCGTGATAAAATTTGAACCAAGTATCCGAAAAATTTTTAGAAAATATTTCCAGATTCACATTGTTAAAATTTTAAATGTATCGGAAGGAGAAGTTTCTGCGATCATTTTTTCCATCATTTTTGGCTGATTTAAAGTGACTTTAGCCTTTCAAAAGACTATATGCTTCGGAGGGTTAAGTACAGCGAAAATATGCGCAATCATCAGTTTTCTGGAGAAGCTATTATAAACCATACCAGAAGTTTTACCACACTAAGCGGCAGAGTGCAGTATGAGTTTTCGTATTTTGGCTCTTGCGCCACTTGTGTGCGAAATAGACCAATGGTTTTAATGGCGATGTACTCCGATTCTCTTATGTTAAATAGTTACATATAATGAAGAAGAAACCTGTTCGTTGTTCTTAACTTGTGTTTGAGATTCTTTAACCCTTTCTTTTGTTAAGGGGGGTTGTATAGACAATTCATATCTTCTGAAATCGTAGTTCTGTCAACTTGATTTCACGATTTAGTTTTTTAACTTATAAGATTTTTTTTGGTTTTGAAATTTTTTCAAAGAAAAGTCGGTTTTTCGGGGGTTGAAATTAAAGGTTAAATTAAGGGTGACGATAATTGAGATTTCTCAGATAACTTTTTTGATTGCCCTATTTTGTAGAGAATTTGTCACTGAGTTTTTTAACTAGCAGGATTTTTTCTGAATTTTGATTTTTTTTCAAAAAAAGTAGGTTTTAGAAAATTTATAGTTCAGAATTTCACCAAAAACTAGAAATCCACAAGTCGCTCATGAGACTTTGGAGGGGAAAATTGGAAAAAGGCTACCGTTCGGACCTCAATCCAGGCTTTGCGGTGAAGTTCATGCACAAATTGAACATTTTCTATATTTTCACGGGGGAGTAGGCTTTTGCGTGAGGCTCCCAAATACTCGGAGATGCGCATTCATATTTGGAAGCTGAATTGAAATAACAAGCAAAATGATTGGAGGAAATGATATGAGGAGTAGGCTTTGTTAGTGCTTTTAAGGAACGTTATAAAAACATTTGGAGCGTAGGTATGAGGTATCAGCTGCTCTGAATAGTACTGGAACCGTAGACGTTTACTACCGTATTTAAAAAATATTAATTATTTCTGAAGCCGGTTCTCAGAAACTCACTTGAAAATGTGTAAAAAGAAGCTCCAATACGTGCCGCCAATCTAAAGGATACATTCAAAGCATCTGATCTTAACCTACGCTCAGAAATGGTGTTTTAGTAGGCATCCCTAAAAGCACTAAAACAGCGTACTCCTCCATCTCTCATCACTTTTTATGATATTTGCAATTTAAGAATGTAGATAACAAACTCTCACCAAACGGTAGCCTTTTTTCAAATTGCCTCTAGTCGGTCAAAACAGCGTATTGGGAGCACTCAACCAAAGCCACCTCTCCTTGAAACTCATGTTAGATTTTTTTTATTTGTGCTCAAATTCACCGCAAAGGCTGATAAGTCTAACGGAGCCTTTTTCGATTTTTTCTCCAAAGTCTCAGGAAACGACTTGGATATTCCTAGTTTGTGAAATCTGAACTTTTTTGAAAATTAAAAAAAAACTAAAAAATGAAATTTAACGTTTTGTGGCAGTATTCGATTAAGTGTCTACATTCGCAATTGTGACAAGGTGAAAATAAATCTAGATCGAAATTGGTACCTTCACTTAATTGGTAGAGATACTCAAACTTACTTTTTTTTTGAAAAAATCAAATCCAGAAAAATACCTAAGCTTTAAAAATCGCAGTGGAAATCTCTACAAAATAAGGGCACTCAAAAAGTTTATCTGAGAAACTCAATTATCGTCCCCACATCCTTTAAATGATTTTAAAAATTTAAAAAAATTCAAAAATTGTCCCAAAAAATGATTCTGCAATTTTTTTCTTTAAGAAAAGTGTTAAAAAGAGAAATCTTTTTGCTCTTGCGGCGAGGAGTAAATATTTAGCATAGTTTATAATCCACGTTTCCAGAAACATGATCGTTGCGAATCTTTGATACTATGACAATTTGAGTAGGATGACTGAGCTTCAAAAAATAATTTTCAAACTGTGATCCTGGAGTTAAGATCTGAAATTTGAAATTCGACTACACTCATTCTAGTTTTTTCTAAATTACCTCGCGAAATGTTCACTGCGTATAAAATTTTTTTTACAATCGATGGAAAAAATATCGATTCTAGTGGCAAAATGGCCAAAGGCACTTTCGGTATTTTTTGGAGCACTTTGAGGATAATTATCGAAAAACAACATTTTTTGCTTCGGTTACTTATTTACCGGTCGTCAAACATGCTGATGAAAATTTTGGAAAAAAATTTTATCTAGAGATTACGACTACCATTCTTGAATATCTTGATACAGATTGTTATGAAAGAATAAAAGTTATGATGCCCTTGAAAAGCTTCCAGCCTATACACACCCTAATAAGATGAAAACTTTGTCGAACATGCTTTTTATTGAAACTGTTTGAACAAAAACTGCCCTCTGGTAAGGGTCTGACAGCCAGTTTTTATTTATGGTGGTTTGCGTCTACTCATACAGGACAACATGGGCAAAACTACCCTATCCAGATTTTATTACGTCCTGTATGGGCGGACAATATGGGCGAAACACTGAAGGGGTTTTAGTTTTTGTAAAAAATGAGTAAAGAGCAAAAATGTGGTCTTCAATTTTTTCCGAATTTTTTAAGAACAATATGGCATTTTTCACAATTTTGACTGAAAACTCATATAATTTTTTTAACGAAAATTTTCTGTTTTAAAAGTGTCTTCATAGACCAAACCACAGTTAGTGCTCATCATTCTTTTAGCTCAAACATCTTCAGTAAAGATGCCCCCGATTCCATCGGTTCGATTCCTCAATCTGCTCCTCTTGGGCCATTCTGTAGGCCATACACCTACAACTGGGTCTACGTCTTATTCACCTGTTTGCCAAAATATCTTCAAGGGAGGTGTGTGGGCTTTGACATGAATTACACAATGCTTTTTATCGCCTTCCTTATTGTGATTTGTGGATAGCTATCAATATTTCTACGCAAATTGGTGAAGAGTCTACAGCTCTGGAATATTAAAATCGAGTTAGAAAACTGTTCAGAGGATGTTTACTATTTTACGATATTTTTACCGTTTTTTTTCATTTGTTGATCGACTATTCAAAAGTCGAAATTGTTTTGGCTATACACGACTAAAATAAGCTTGTACTTATTGACACACCGAACAGTAATGTTGGATAAATTTATGATAGCAAACTCGTGTCCGTAGTGAACACGGTAACACAAAATTGCAAACGGTTTGTTATGAATTAATTTTAAAAATTTGAGATTTCTTTAATCAACGTAAACATTTAATTCCGATCGAGGAAAATTCGATTTTCAGATATTTGAATTCGATGAAATTTTACCTCTTTTCAGGTTCTAGCAGAAGTTCGCCAGCGTTAATGTTTAGATTGATTCATTTTTGTGGTTGCAATAGTTTTGCAGTGATCGGACTCATTGCTTGTGTCTGCTGTCTTTAATGGATGGTTATTCGTGTGCGTATAATTATCATGGCAGATTTTGGCGCCGTCATTTACTGGTTATTATTCGGGGATAACGAATACGTAAGTAATTTCGTAGAAGTCAATATTGAGGCCCATTATTTTCTATATGTTCGCTATAAAGATGTGTTTCTTAAGTCAACGGCCGAAACTTGAGCAAAACCTACTGTGGTGTACAGTCTATAGGACATTTAATGACAGAAATGTGACCAAACCTACCGTTTTTTTTATTTTGGAAGGCCCCTATAGGACAATATGACGAGAAAAGACATGTGCTCTTTCGAAAAATGTGAGGTCGACAGAAAAAAAGGTCTTCATATTTTCACGTGATCTATGCATACCTCTTCTTATGGAGACAATTTTGACAGAAGAACAAAAAAGGTCTATATTTATTCGAAAAAAATTTGTGTCTAAATAAATGGACGGATCTTTTGACCAAAATGGGACTTTAAGGTGAGAAAGAAAAACAAGGCTTAATTTTCATAAATTTTAGGCAGTATGAATTTTTGTCAAAATTTAAATAGAAAATGTGATTTCACTTATGCACTTATTTTTTTCTCATAGTTTTAATTTTCATGATATGGCGTGAAAGAATTAATATCCTTAAATTCACAAAACAGCTTTCAAGGAACTACTTTCTTGTTTGTGTAAGCGGACGTTTTTAGTTGCTTTTGAATATTATCAAAACGTCCGTTAGACAACTGACAGTTCTTATAATTATGTGTCGAACACATCTTCAAGATTATTATGAGGCAATAATTCTTTATTTTGGCGATGTCTACCTATAAGGGACATTATGGTCAGCTGGAAAAGTATGTATTTTAGAAATTTTAGAGGCAAAAGCAACGAACATTTATCATACGTCTACATAAAAACATAAAATCCATGTTTATATAAACACTTTCTTTTAATATTAAAGAAGAAGGTGTTATTTTTTGAAAATTTACTTTTTTTATTAAGGTTGCATGCTCCTGGTTCCTTCCTCCCGAGATGGTTGGTGCTTTTCAAGAAACGAATCGAACATCTTGACCCTGGTCATGTTGTTTGGTATACAACTTGGGATTTATGTCTTTGGTGCATATTGTTACAGTATTTTTTTGCTGAACTGACTTTCAACCTGGGCTATGTAAGAAGATCACATATAGAATAAACACTGAAGAAGATCGAAGCCCTTCTTGCCGATTCTTAGCCACGACAAATTTTAAACAAAAAANATTTGAAAAAGTACTGAAATTACGTCAAAAAAATTCCAAGGTCAACTTCAAACGTTTTTAAGACTTTTTTCACATTACATCAAAGTCCAAATAAAATCACGTGACGAAATAATCCAAAAATAAGGTTTGGAATATGTCATAAATTAATCCTTATTTCTCGAAAATATGATCACGTGACGTTTTTGGAAAATATAATAATGTTCAAAACTCTTGAATTTGGTATTAATCGGCCCAAAAATTTTTTCGGCGTAATTTGATCACTATTTGTTTACTTGAACCAAAAGCTTATTTTATTATTTGAAGGTCACGTGATTGTTTTTGGACTTTGGTGTGATTGTCATAAAAGTCATAAAAACTTATGAGAAACTACTTCACTTTTTTTTAAAAATTGATTTAAGCAATTTTGAAAAAAAACAGTACTACTTCCACCAATCTTATCCCTTAAATATACGGTCACGTGATCATTTTGGGGCTATCGTGTGATGAGAAAAAAGTCTTAGAATTCTGTTTTCATCCTGCTCAAAGGCTTTTTTTGATGATTTAAATTTTTTATTGCAAAAAATAAGTACTGTAATACAGTGAAAATTTTCGAAAAAAAGAAACGCACAAACGTCGATTATCCAAATAGTCGATCGATCACTTTGTAAATTTTCATCCATACATGATTAAGGATGTGGGCGACGATAGTTGGGCTCTTTTTCACACATTTTCAAGTGAAGTTTCTGAGAAACCTGGCTTCAGAAATAATTATTTTTTTNATTATGTCATAAAAGGACATGATATTTTAACATTTACGTTCATGCGCCCCTAAATTTAATTGTTCAATTATGACTTCATTTACGAATATTTTTACACACTTTACATTTTTTGATTCTAACAACCCAAGTTGTTATATTTTATTTTAATATTTAATATGATAGTTGTTCAGATTTTTGCGCTTTTTCAATATTTCAATTTTTAGCCTAATCAATGAAATAATGGCGCGCATTAAATCAGCATGAAATAGTGATTGCGAGAAATATAAAAAAAAAATATTAAAATTTCCTTGGTTCAAAAGTTTAATAAGATAATAGAGAAGGTTTTATGAAAAAGAGAAAGGAAATCGCATGTACCGTTCGTGAGGTATACTTTTTTTTGTAAAATAATCTACATTTTGCCTATATTTAACTATAGCAAGGCATTTTCAAAAATAATTTTCGGCGAATTAAGATGAATTTATAAAAATATGCTTGGTTGCAATTGTAGAGAATTTTTTTTTGACCAATAATATCGGCAATATGTGATTTTTTGGTACGTGGATATGACGGTATACTTCAATGGAAAGAAATGCCAGCAATTAAGTTTTATGCATTTAAAGGTTGATGTGATAATAATTTCTAAAAATGAATCAATTTTTGACTTCTTAAGGTTACGGACTACAATATACAATTGGAAAAATAAACGTTCACTCAATTCTCACAAAAGATATTTGAGTTTAAAAAGGGCTTATTTTTCCCCAGCTAATTGCTGGAAGCACCCACAATCCCCTTAAACCGCTAGTTTAAAAATGTAATTTTTTTCTTTCTAGCACCAAAGTGTTCAAAGAAAATAACTGCAATTTATAAAGATAAGTGCAAATTCAACGAATTTTTATGTAATATTTTTTTACATATAATTTTCCAATTTTATAAGGTTAACAATCCGTACAAATGAAATGATATACTAAAATAACGTACTTCACGAAACTAATAAAAATTCAAGAAGTAAATTCCAAAAATTCAATCTTGAAATTTGACGGCATTGTAGTTTGTTATTAAAAATTTAATCACCCATGCATTTTCGGCGATATTGACAATGACAGCAATTTATTCAAAATTGTGAAATAACGTAAGT
>SCLH01001540.1:0-47491 GCA_004367855.1 Oikopleura vanhoeffeni | reverse complement strand
AAAAAAAGTTAAAATTCAGAAAAAATCTTCCTAGTTAAAAAACTCAGTGACAAATTCTCTACGAAATAGGGCAATCAAAAAAGTTATCTGAGAAATCTCAATTATCGTCGCCCTTAATTTTACCTTCAATTTCAACCCCCGAAAAACCGACTTTTCTTTGAAAAAATCTCAAAACCAAAAAAAAATCTTAAAAGTTAAAAAACTTGGCAGAAAATTCTCTACAACATAGGTGTATCAAAAAGTATTATACGTGAAGCTGAGATATCGTCGCCCACATCCTTAAGGGTCCTAAATTGCGATTAAAGGCCATTGCGCCACGGATGGCGCAAAAGACACAACGGGAGTTAAATGGTGAATGGCAGCTGGATGGCAGAAATCAAGTCTACGAGTTAATTTCAAACTTACCAGAAAACTAGTAGTTTTCTGCCGAAAAAAGGTTAAATGGGCACAATTTTGATGAAAAATTAATTTTTGATTTTCGCTTCTGAAAGTTTCATTAGACGACAGCCTAGTGGACAGCAAAATTTATGCCAAACAGAGTTATTAAGAAGAATTTTTTTTTAAGATACTGTAATTTAAGAAACGAGATGAAATTCAGGTAAGGAGCATTATTTGTTCGAGTTGTTTTTCTGATTTTATAGATGGCACTTTCCCACGCGTGGCCACGTGATCAAAATTCTTGTCTCACTCTGGCCACCACACCTCACTGGCCTCTCTCCACTCTATAGCCTATACCGAGTACAGTAGAATTATAACTAACCAACTCCCTGAATTGGAACACACAAATTGGTTGATTTTTTACCTAGGCCCAATTTTGATCTAGTGTACTCGGAATAGGATATCCCTTTATCACTTTTTGGTTTAGAATTGCGTTTAGCCACTACTCCTTTTAACGTGTGATTTTAACGTAGTGCTACGCATTCTCACCAAAAAGTGATATCGGGATATTTGTAAAGTTTTTGAGTACAAAATCCCCATGAAGGCAAAAGTGTTACGAAAACGATCTTCCAGGGATTTTCCCGGAAATGATTACCTTAATTGAAACCAGATGCGGTTAAATGACCCCGAGTAAATCACTGCTTTGCTCTCGCACAAAAACTCCCTTCGCCTTCAAATTTAGTTTCGAGCAAAAGTAAAAACCGAGTACAGTTGCCCGCATCCGCAAAATTATATCATCTAAAAATAAATTCATCGACTTCAGTTTTATAATCGTTTTCAGCGGTGTATGGAACTGGAGTGTGCGAAATTTACTGGGGACCCCCATCAGATTCATGCACCTCGGAAACTAATGAAACCGACAAATTTTTCCAGAAATAATTATATTGAAGACCCCGATCGAATTGTTTTACAAAAGAACTTGCTATAGATGATTTTTAACTCGGGCTTGAAAACAATTTTAAATTGCATCCAAAGAATGAAACATTAATTGTACAACTTATCCTATTGAAAATAAAGAAACAGAAGTTTGAACGGTTTGTTCTTTAAAATTGTCAAAAAAATAATTTCGAAAAAAATATTTATTATTTTTTGATACGTTGATGAATCTAACTTTTTCACAAAACTATACATGAAATTTTTGTACATACTAGGAAAAGTGCTTAGGTTTCAAAGTCTATGAGAAATCAACTTCCGTTATAAATTAAATAATTTAGATGAAAAAATTCGAATTTTTCCGAACACTAAAATATGAAGGGTTTTGACAGTTCTGATTTATGGAAAAATAGTATCGGATTATTTCCAGTCAAAAAAATTTGACTACCACTTTTTGGCCTCGCACGAGAGTTTCAATTTAACCGTTTTCTAAAGAACAATCGAATGTAAATTTTTATTTATATTATTTTTTTCAAACACATAAATTTATCCGGGGAAAGACTGATTGCAATCAATTAATTCACATTTTATTTTAGAAAACACAAAAATCGATGCGTTATCAAAAGTTCCTTGCAAATGTGCTGTGTTCAAACGAGCAAAAGCAGTAAGCTACAGTAATGAGTATTTGTCAAATAATGGACCGGTTAGAATTCAAAATATTTACATTTTTCGAGTCAAATAAACTTCAAGTTACTACTTACTGTCTAGGTTCTATACTTGATATGAATTAGACTTTAACTGTATAAGGTCTATACATTTATGTGATATGAAATTGTTAGGGATTAATTCTTGATGGCTCATATCAAGTAATTTGTAATTGCTCTATATGGTTTCCAACGGAAACAAGAGCTAGAAATGAAAATCTAACATGTTCAACTGTTAAACGCAAACATTTTGCAAGTATTTCGAACTTATGAAAAAATGGTTTTTGTTTTGAATAGAAAATTTATTGTGTTGTAGCAGATAATTTTGATAGTGGCTGAATTTAATTTGTTGAAACTGGTGAACAATTATTATAAAATTCAATATCTTCATAAGCTGGAGGTGAATTCGGGGATTGTTATTTCGGAAAGGTTGAATTAAATTGTTTAGTAATTTGAGATATGACTTGACCCCATTTGCCGGCCATTGGTCGTTTGATCCAAGTTCACATTTCTTTATCCGGGTGTAGAAAATGTATATATTTCTAGATTTTCAATTTTGAGTCTTATTAACATAAGTTGGAAACAATGAAAATACAAAATTTATTTATATTTATTTAAAACTTTTTTCAATCTGGTTTTTCCCAGAATGTTTTATTTCATTTTTTAGAATTATGTTGCAACGCGAAACATATTTTTAGCTTGTACTTATGAGTGGCTTCATATCTTTATAAAAATTCAAACTCTCTGAAGTACAGTCTCCACCTTCACTTGGTGAAGTTTCACGTGAACTTCCGACTTGAAAAAAATGTATCATCTCTATACTTTTCAATGAGCCATTCTAATCATAGATTTTCTTGCGTAAAAACTTTGCTTATACAAAGTAAATGGGTTTGTTTTCAATCTAGGAATTTCGTCAAGGTTAAAAATTTTCACTTTACTCTTTTCATTATACGAAACCATTAATATTTGTGAAATCTTCGAAAAATATATTGGAAAAGTATATTCTTGCGAGGTTTTTCTGACAAAAAATGTCCTTTGGCTTTCAATAATATCAGCATAAATTAAAAACAAACGCCTTTACTGTACCAAGAAATAATCTTCAAAATCGACGAAATGGTTATTTAATAAAGACGCAAATTGTCATTTTGTATTTTCATTTTTATTGGAAATATGTACTGTTAAGACATATTTTGTACAGACATATTCTCCAGAATGTTCAACCGATTTTAAAATTCCTGAAGATTCATCTTTTTGTAAACATTTTATTGTTTTAATTTTTCTTTTCAAATTATTACAAATAAATTCATTTAATTTAATTTATTCTTATATATTTTATAATAGATTTTTTTCAAATCCTGTGTTTATCACGTATGATATATCCCTTAGAAAAGTAGATTGTTAATTCTGGTTTGGTCTAGTTATTATTATGTACTTAAGTAGAATACAATGTACTAGACAAAACCAGAATTTTAACAATCTACTTCCTAAGGGATTTACTATGTACAACGATATTAATATATAAAAAGTACCTGCTCTTTTATATGCAGCGGCTAGCCCCACCACACCTGTCGCGCCCTTAGTGCGGTACTTATATAGAGTCAAGATTGGACGTCACAGTCAGATCCTACCCAAAAAAGAACCAGCTTGTACCAGTTAAGGGTGTACCACTTACAGACTGCCAACTGTAGTAATTAAGTGTCCACAATGTGGACTAACATCGTTTACATTTCGGATCTGTTTAAACGACTCATCCGATTAACAAATATTCAGGCGCAAAACACCCAAAGTCGTCTTAATTACACTAATTTAAAATATTTAAAATTCAATAATACTTCTCTAATGCTTTTTTTGAAGAAAATAAATGCTCCGATTCAGATCTTTTCTAATGATTTGTCTTTTCCTCAGAACGCCCAATCCGATGTTGGTTTACGGAAATCTGAATGTCTAAACCGTCTGTTGCAACCTATTAACTACTCAGAGCAATTTTCCTTGGGAAAGCACAAATATGACAATGTTCGAAACGACATTTCTCGTCCGAAGTTTGCTGGAATTTTAAGTTCTAAGAAATTTTATATCCGTTTGTAATAAAAATGAAAAAAAAAATCGGCAATAATACAAATTGAACTATCGACCCATTTCCCACTATCTATTCCATGAGCTCTATAGTGTGTATATTCTCTCAGTGCAATGGAGGATCGAACAAAACAACTGCAATGATTATCAAAATCTATTTCTTTCATTTTTGTATAGAAATAAGTTATGAATTATTTTTTAAATTTCAACTGCTCAATTAAATTTTTTAAGATTTTTAAAGTTAATTTTTTCGTGTGAAACTAAGCTAAAATTTTGGAACTTTCACTGTATTTTTGAATAGTTGAAAATTCTTCGAAAAAGCTTTTTTTGTTCTTTCTTTGTTACCTATCTCTTTGTATATCAAAAATGATGCTCATGAGGCCTTTTTTTATAACGCGTCATAAATTTGAAGACAGTGTTCAATCACACCATTTTCGACTTATTCCAAAATCCTGCGATTTTGACTGGTCACTGTATCGAAGTTCTGATGCTTGATAAAAAATGCCGCATTTAAGCTATCATTTCGATATCTCAACATCAGTTACTTAACCAAAAAAGGGGTCGTGCAACTTAGGGTTGATCCGGGAATGAACCTCAAAAAACTAAGCTTGGGAACTATGTGGCAGAAAATTTTTTGAAATTTTCATGGTCAACTCAAATGACCTAGAAAAAATCAAAAAATTCGTCAAAAATGTTTTTCTTAACTCGACCCAAAATGGACCTAAAGTTACCCCGAAATTACCTATAGTGACCCCAATTTGGTTAACTCCTAAACCGCTCCTGGATTATTTCAGAACTTGCGGGCAAAATTTAGAAAACAAACTCGAGGAGTTCCAAAAATTTGCAAAATGTTTCAACTTGACCCAAAATGACCTTAATTGACCCCGAAATGGACCTATAGTGACCCTTATTGGTAACTCCTAAACCGCTGACTGGAATTAGTTCAAAACTGTGCAAATTCTAGAAACAACTCGCAGAAGTTCGAAAAAAAATTAGTTAAAAAAAATGCTCCAAACTTGACCAAAACATGACCTGAATGACCCCCAAATGACCTATAGTGACCTCAATTGGAACTCCTAAAACTGCTCACTGGATTATTTCAAAACTCGGACAATTCTAGAAACAACTCGACAAGTTCAAAAAATTAGTCAAAATTTTCAACTTGACCCAAAATGACCTTAATTGGACCCCCGAAATTGACCTATAGTGACCCTAGTATATAACTCCTTAAACTGCTGAACTGGCTTATTTTGAAAACAAAAAGCGGAGTTCATAGGAAACAACTAAAAGAGTTTTTCAAAAAAATTACTCAAAATTTTCCAATTGACCCAAAATGTACTAAAGTGACCTTCAATTTGTAACTTTCTGAAACCGCTCACTGGATTATTTCGAAACTTGGACAAAATTGCTAGAAAGTAACTCAAAATTTAAAAAAAATAAGTCAAAGTATTCCAACTTGACTAAAATGTCCTAAAATGACGCCCAATCGTTAACTTCTGAAGCTCACTGGATTATTTTTAAACTTGGGCAAATGCTTTAGTAAATAACTGAAAAGTTTCAAAAAATTTGAGTAGTATTCCAACTTACCGGAAAATTCCTTAAAGTTGCAGCCCAATTTGTTAACTTCTGAACCGATCACTTGATTAATTCAAAACTTGGGCAAATGCTAAAAATACTCGAGAATGTTCAAATATCTTTATTTAAAGTATCCCACTTGACCCAAAATGACCTGAAATGACTCTAGTTACCCGAGAAACTCCTGAACCACTCTGAATTGCGAAACTGAGGCCAAAAAAAAGAAAAAACGATTTGCAAAGTTTCCAAAAAATAGGTCAAAATATTCTAACTTGGACCAAAAATTATCCTTAATGGAGTAGGTTCGCTAATTTGAGCCGGCCTCAACAGCTCTGTGCGCGCAGATAGTAGCAAACGTGATATTCCTCAAACATTGTAAACCAAACAAAAACTACCTTTGCGGTAATTTTTGAACTTAACAGTAATCTGATACAATCCGACCTACGCCGACCACCTACGCTGTTTAAAGCTTTTTTAAAATGACACGCAGTTTCCGTACCTATCTCTTCAATTGTCATCATTTTTAATTATTTTGGTGGGCTCCGGAGAAGCTAAAAAAAAATAATGCCAAAAATTGCTTTTGTTTTAAAATATGTGCTTTCGGCGGACAAAAAACGCAAAAAAAACTTACCAAATTAAAATTTTTGAAATATCAATTTTGGAAGGCTTCAGCAAAAAGGGTAGCACCTCCACCAGTTAAGAGATATAGTTTCGACTCATACTTGCATCAGAAAGCACAGGACTTGTTTTAAAATGCATTATAGAGTTTTTTTTTAAATTTTGCTTTTGGCCGTCTCGTTGGGCCATGTCAACTTTTCATTTTTGCCAAATTGTTTGAATATGGTCAGTTTGGGAGGCTTCAGGCAAAAGGTATTCTCCTCCACTAGTTTTTGAAGATACAGTTTCGGCTCATACTGCATCTGAAAGCACAAAACTTGTTTGACCATCCATTAGGAATTTTAATTAAGATTTTTGATTCCGGCGTCTCTGGGGCCATGTCAACTTTCAATTTTGAGCCTAAATTTTTGACGAAATTTGGAAACCAGCAAAAGTGCTTTCAAAATATTTTTTTCCGTAAATACAAACACTTTTTAAGATTTTTGGTGCAATTTTCAACTCGGGTACGTAGCGTCAAAAAGAAAAACAAAATTAGCGCACTTTCAATTTTAAATCGTAAATAAATCAAATAATTTTTGTTATTCGTTTGTTGGCTTTTGGCCTCGCCAAAGCAAATTTCCGAGGTAAAGGACAGTAACAAGCCTGGAGCCGTGAAGCGAGCAGAAAAAAATAATTGGAAAAATGGTGAAAAATTGAAGAAGTAGGTGTACGAACTCTGGCGCGTCTTTTATTAAGAAGCCTTTTTAAAAGGGTTGGTGTCGGCGTAGGTTGGATGTTAGATTAGTGTTAAGTTCAAAAGACACGAAGGGTTGGTTCTGTTAGTTTACAATGTTTTTTGGAATATCACCTTTGCTAGGGCGGGAAATGACCTTGGAAGAGGCTAAAATCAGCACACCCACTCCCTTAAGTTGACCCTTAAATAACAACTTTTCAACCGCTCACTAGAATTATTTCCAAGACTTAGGCTAATAATAGAAAACAACTCAAGAAATTTTAAAAATTTGTCAAAATTCTTATTTCTCAAAAATGTTCTTAATGCGACCTTAAATTAGCAACTTCTTTTAACCTTCACTTAATTATGCTCAAACATGGCAAAGTTGAAATTAAACAAACAATGTAGTCAAGAAATTCGTTAAATATTCTTACTTGAACCTCAGAGACCGATAGAGAATTTGAATTATTAAGTAACCAGCGATTCAGTGAATTTCAAGATAAAGATTATTTTTTCAGAATATTTTGAAGCATTCACAATCCCCTCAATCGGATGAAAAGGTTTATACAGGACATCATATTTTTCTGTTCAGGTCAAATAATTTTGGTAAGTGCATTGCGGACTTATTTTAAAAAAAAATGAAGAAAACAAGCCATTGGCATAATTCTAGCATTTAATATGATTGATCTTAGCTCTTGTCATGAAACCAAACAAAAATTAAAGATTTAAGCTCTTGGGCATATTCTACAGGGTTGTAGTTCGATTTGAGGCGCTTTGCGGTCTAACTGGATTTACGTTTATTTTTTACTTAAATATCATAGGATTATGTCATTAACCCAAAGCGCCAAATCACATACAACCTGTAGCATTTAAGATGATGGAATCAAGCTCTGGGCATAGAACCAAACGAAAAATCAAGAATAAAGCGTCGTGAGGCGTACATTCTCAAATTGAAGCGGGGTACTCATGGGTTTTTTATTTTCAATTTCTGAATATTAGAGGCCGCTGACTTATACCCTTTTCAATTATAAGACTGCCAGCTCTCGGCATTGGCCGTCATATTGTTTAAAGAAGGGGGGATAGTGGCTGAACAAAAGTTGGCCTTTCAGAATTTGATAAAATTTACTTAACTTATATATTGCATTCGAAAAAAAAGTATTACAAGTTATGCTGTGCAAACACTTCCCTCTCAATTTGACCACCAGCTCTTACATGGCGGCCATTTTGATCACTTTATTTAAATCATTCGTAAAAACATAGAGCTATTTTTTAACCAAAACTGTGTGTACAGAGCAGCGAGACATATACAATAAAGTCTGGTCCGGCTGTTGGCACGGCCTGATTTACCCGAAAAACACCGCAATTTTTCATCAGCGGCATATTTACAAAAGTGTGAATAAGGGATAAACGCTAGCATCCCTTATTTATTTCGGAAAAAAGCCGTTGGACTCGTCTTTCACCGCGGGGTTTAACCAGATGGTCGGTTGAAAGTATCCCGAGGAGAGTGTTAAATGGAATTGCTAGTCAAGGGTAGTCTTTCAATGTAACAAAAACCCCTATCAGTTCAGTCGTTTACGAAGCCCTTGCAAATCCAAAAATCCTTTACACCACACCAAAGGCGGGGGTAGGTACTGGTCGCTGAGTTAAATTTTCTTTCGACAAAATCGCGCGAAAGCCTAAACCAGGCTTTCAAAGAATGACTTTATCCTTTTTCGAAACAAAAATAAGAATAATTTTTGGGAGATATGAATGGAAAAATTTTCTTAAAATAGGCTTACTAGGTCTTGAAACTCTTCCAACTAACGGTCTGACCTTGGGAAACTTTAACTCGCAAAATATTTTTGGAGGTTTTCTTTCTTAATTTCTTTTAATTTTTTGAAATTAAGTTTGAATTAATAACAACGTAAATGTTTCAAAATTACGTTTTAGCCCGTATTGCTGTTGAAGCAACCCCTAAAACTTGTTTAATATTAGTATTTAATTGACCCTGTAGTTATAGGTTCAAACCTAATAATAGGTTGAACCCTAATAATAATTTTTAAAAAAAATAGATTTTGTGGGATCGATCATGGGAACCGTTGTGACTATGGCGACACAAAGCCAAAGCACCAACGAATAGTTGTTGTTCTGTTTTTATAATATCAATTGCAATTTATTGAAAGTAATTAATTGCCTATCCAACACAATCAATGCCGCGGGCCACCAAGAATTTCAAATTTTCATGCCTTTCAGATTTCACTATTAATATTTTTTTATCTGTGGTGCTTGCTACAATCAGAGATTGCTTTCCTATTCGAGATAATTGTTCAATGTTGAGGTAAAAAAACAATTAATTTAGTTTTTTCGACTGGTTTGGGGTTTCAGGGCCTGATTATGCCCAAAAAAACACTTTTTTATCGATTTTCGGGGTCAACCTCGAAACATATTTTTAATTTTTTTTTGAAACACGAATAATGAACAAAAATAGGCTACTTTAATTTTTCCTATACCTTACGGGTTAAGAAAATTATGTTATTCCCCGGAATCCATCCTATGGCATAGTTGTACCCAAAAAACTAACTGTTATTAAAATGTTATTTGCTTCAATTAAACTTGAAACATTTGTTAGGGCTCCAAATTATCACAGAAATTTGAATCGGTATTTTATTATTTTTTATTGATAATTATTTAAAAGCAATAAATGCTTCTTGTTTAGCAATATGTTATTGACAATAAATATTAGCGACTTATCATTTTGTGAAAAAAAAAACTTTCCTTTGTCTACTTGAGATTAAATTAAATACAAGATTGATGCAACAAGCCGATGTTAGTGTGGTGCGTTTTATATTCGATAACCTGCTGGGTGGGTTGATTGAAAACGGTCAACTGAGCAGTTTCACTCATTGCTGAACAATCGAAAACACCATTTGATAGGAAAAAATTTAAGAATTAAATCAAATTTAATATTATGAAAATATAGCCTTGGTGACAGATAAAAAAAATGTATAATAAATAATATATAAGTTATTACGCTATAAGAATGCAGGTCGAGTTAACGCATATTTCGCAAAAAACGTTTAGTAGTAACGACGAAGCGTTCTTGTTTCTTCAGTATTTCAAAATATTTCTTTATTCGGCTTCCTAAAAAGACTCCAACCGAAAACAATCCAATTTCATCCTGAGGTTTGTTAATATTTCATCAGTAAAGCATTCAATGACTTCAAAATTTCAAAAAACGATTGCGATTAGGAATTTTATGAGTTTATAATTTTGACTTCAAATTACCTTATTTTTTTTTGATTTTTAACTCGATAAAATTTTCTTTCAATTATTGGGGTCATTAATTTTGACATTTTACAAACAGCAGAATTATGATTGTATTCAAAAAGTAAATGTGAAATTAAAGCTTAATTATTTTTCACGAAAAATGCACCATTAAGGTATGTGTTCCTAATTTGGACATATTCTTGATGGAATATTAGCCAAACAGGGCTTTCAAGGATAATTAATTCAGATTAGCCAGTTTGTGTAGAACTAGCCTTCATCTTGCGTTAAAACATGTGTCAAATTTTTTTTGCATGCATACACTCCCAGGACACATAAGCGAGACAGGGAGACCTAGTCAAAACGGAAAATCTATCTCCTCTCAGGGCTTTATTTTGAAATAAACCTAATTTTTATATAACCTGTATTAATTAGTATTTTAAACTTCTGAGGAGCGCTTTTTTGTCGAATTAGTGCTATATTTTTTCTAGAATATTGCGATAAACCACCGTTTTTTCGGAATCGTTTTTTCATCGGAAATCTTATCTCCTCCAGGTTAAATTTCAAAATTCACTCAAATTTTTGCAACACGGTAGCTCGAAACAAATTAGAAACTTCTGAGGAGCCGGTTTTTTTTTCAATTCGACCCCAACTCAAAATATTGATTTTTCAAGGGTTACGTTGAAAATTTCCGAAATTAAAATGCTGCTTCGATTTTTGCGAAATTAGGCTCAAAGAAAAGCTGGAAAACCACTGAAGAGAAAGATTGGCTTACGTCAGCCGAAATTTTTGAAGTTTTTAGTGTCAAATTGAAACATACGTTATTTGTACTTAATTTTGAACAAAATACTCAGAAAAAAAATCGAAAAAACTCAAAATCGAATTTTTTTTTGTTCTTATTGGGTTGTTTTGTGCTTTTAAAACATAAACCATTGTTTGGTGCATTTTTATGACATTATAACTGCAGAAAAATGTNGATAAGATTGGTGAAAGTAGTACTGTTTTTTATTCAAAATTGCTTAAATCAATTTTTGAAAAAAGTGAAGTAGTTTCTCATAAGTTTTTATGACTTTTATGACCATCACACCAAAGTCCAAAAACAATCACGTGACCTTCAAATAAGAAAATTAGCTTTTGGTTCAAGTAAACAAATAGTGATCAAATTACGCCGAAAAAATTTTTAGGCCGATTAATACCAAATTCAAGAGTTTTGAACATTATAATATTTTCCAAAAACGTCACGTGATCATATTTTCGAGAAATAAGGATTAATTTATGACATATTCCAAACCTTATTTTTGGATTATTTCCCTATTTTTTTGGAATATCACCTTTGCTAGTTTGGCGGGAAATGACCTTGGAAGAGGCTCAAATCAGCTACACCCACTCCCTTAAGGGGTCTTCCACGTGATTTTAGTGATTTTGAAAAAAACATAGTACAGTTATTTGAAAAAGTACTGAAATTACGTCAAAAAAATTCCAAGGTCAACTTCAAACGTTTTTAAGACTTTTTTCACATAACATCAAATTCCAAATAAAATCACGTGATTCTCTGCACCTGCCAAACAGCCTGCCGCTTAATTATAATTTAATTATATTAATTAAGCTTTTTTGTTACTTTTAAAAAGCCGTTCCGTTTCCCAAAAGTGTTACGAAAACGATCTTCCAGGGATTTTCCCGGAAATGATTTACCTTAATTGAAACCAGATGCGGTTAAATGACCCCGAGTAAATCACTGCTTTGCTCTCGCACAAAAACTCCCTTCGCCTTCAAATTTATTTTCGAGCAAAAAGTAAAAACCGAGTACAGTTGCCCGCATCCGCAAATATATCACGAAAAATAAATTCATCGACTTCAGTTTTAATAATCGTTTTCAGGGTGATAATGGAACTGGAGTGTGCGAAATTTACTGGGGACCCCCATCAGATTCATGCACCTCGGAAACTAATGAAACCGACAAATTTCCAGAAATAATTATAATTGAAGACCCCGATCGAATTGTTTACAAAAGAACTGCTATAGATGATTTTAACTGGCTGAAAACAATTTTAAATGATCCAAAGAATGAAACATTAAATTGTACAACTTATCCTACTGAAAATAAAGAAACAGAAATTGAACGGTTTGTTCTTAAAATTGTCAAAAAAATAATTTCGAAAAAAATATTATATTTTTTGATACTGATGAAATTCTACTTTTTCACAAAACTATACATGAAATTTTTGTAATACTAGGAAAAGTGCTTAGGTTCAAAGTCTATGAGAAATCAATTTCCGTTATAAATTAAAATAATTAGATGAAAAAATTCGAATTTTCCGAACACTAAAATATGAAAGGTTTGAACATTCTGATTATGGAAAAATAGTATCGGATTATTTCAGTCAAAAATTGACTACCACTTTTTTGGCTCGCACGAGAGTTTCAATTAACCGTTTTCTAAAGAACAATCGAATTGTAAATTTTATTTATATTATTTTTTCAACACATAAATTTATCCGGCGGAAAGACTGATTGATCAATTAATCACATTTTATTTTAGAACACAAAAATCGATGGTTATCAAAAGTCCTTGCAAATGTGCTGGTTCAAACGAGCAAAAGCAGTAAGCTACAGTAATGAGTATTTGTCAAATAATGGGACCGGTTTAGAATCAAAATATTTACCATTTCGAGTCAAAATAACTTCAAGTTACTACTATACTGTCTAGTCTATACTTGATATGAATAGACTTTACTGTATAGTCTATACATTTATGTGATATGAAATTGTAGGATTAATTCTTGATTGGCTCATATCAAGTATTTTTGTAATTGCTCTAATATGTTTCCAACGGAAACAAAAGCTAGAAATGAAAATCTAACATGTTCAACTGTTAAACGCAAACATTTGCAAGTATTTCGAACTTATGAAAAAATGGTTTTTGTTTTGAATATGAAAATTTATTGTGTGGTAGCAGTATAATTTTGAGTGGCTGAATTAATTTGTTGAACTGGTGAACAATTATTATAAAATTCAATATCTTCATAAGCTGGAGGTGAATCGGGGATTGTTATTTCGAAAGGTTGAATAATGTTAGTAATTTGGATATTGACTTGACCCCCATTTGCGCCATTGGTCGTTGATCCCAAGTTCACATTTCTTCCGGGTTGATAGAAAAATGTATATATTTTAGATTTTCAATTTGAGTCTTATAACATAAGTTGGAAACAATGAAATACAAAATTTATTTTATATTATTATTAAAACTTTTCAATCTGGTTTTTCCCAGAATGTTATTTCATTTTTAGAATTATTGTGCAACGCGAAACAATATTTTTAGCTTGTACTTATGGTGGCTTCATATCTTTATAAAAATCAAACTCTCTTGAAGTACAGTCCTCGCACCTTCACTGGTGAAAGTTTCACCGTGAAACTTCCGACTTGAAAAAATGTATCATCTCTATACTTTTCAAATAGAGCCATCATAATCATAGATTTTCTTGCGTAAAAACTTGTTATACAAAGTAAATGGTTTGTTTTCCAATCTAGAATTCGTCAAGGTTAAAATTTTCACTTCTACTCTTTTCATTATTACGAAACCATAATTATTTGTGGAAATCTTCGAAAATATATGGAAAAGTATATTCTTGCGAGGTTTTCTGACAAAAATGTCCTTTTTGGCTTTCAATAATATCAGCATAAATTAAAAAAAACGCCTTTTTTACTGTACCAGAAATAATCTTCAAAATCGACGAAATGGTTATTTAATAAAGACCGCAAATTGTCATTTTGTATTTCATATTTTATGAAATATGGTACTGTTAAGACATATTCTGTACAGACATATTCTCCAGAATTGTCAACCGATTTTAAAATTCCCGAAGATCATCTTTTGGTAAAACATTTTTTATGTTAAATTTTTCTTTTCAAATTATTACAAATAAATTCATTTAATTTAATTTATTCTTATATATTTTATAATAGATTTTTTTCAAATCCTGTGTTTATCACGTATGATATATCCCTTAGAAAAGTAGATTGTTAATTCTGGTTTGGTCTAGTTATTATTATGTACTTAAGTAGAATACAATGTACTAGACAAAACCAGAATTTTAACAATCTACTTCCTAAGGGATTTACTATGTACAACGATATTAATATATAAAAAGTACCTGCTCTTTTATATGCAGCGGCTAGCCCCACCACACCTGTCGCGCCCTTAGTGCGGTACTTATATAGAGTCAAGATTGGACGTCACAGTCAGATCCTACCCAAAAAAGAACCAGCTTGTACCAGTTAAGGGTGTACCACTTACAGACTGCCTACTGTAGTAATTAAGGTGTCCACAATGTGGACTACACATCGTTTACATTTCGGATCTGTAAACGACTCATCCGATTCACAAATATTCAGGCGCAAAACACCAAAGTGGTCTTAATTACACTAATTTAAAATAATTCTAAAATCAATAATACTTCTCTAATGCTTTTTGAAGAAAATAAATGGTCCGATTCAGATTTTTCTAATGATTTGTCTTTCCTCAGAACGCAATCCGATGATTGGTTTACTAAATCTGAATTGTAAACCGTGTTGACAACCTATTAACTACTCAGAGCAATTTTCCTTGGGGAAAGCAAATATGACAATGTCGACGACATTATCTCGTCCGAAGTTTGCTGAATTTTAAGTTCTAGAAAATTTATATCCGTTTGTAAAAAAATGAAAAAAAAACGCAATAATACATTGAACTATCGACCCATTCCCACTATCTATTCCATGAGCTCTATAGTGTGTATATTCTCTCAGTGCAATGGAGGATCGAACAAACACAACTGCAATGATTATCAAAATTATTTCTTTCATTTTTGATATAGAAATAAGTTATGAATTATTTTTTTAAATTTCAACTGCTCAATTAAATTTTTTAAGATTTTAAAGTTTAATTTTCGTGAAACTAAGCTAAAATTTTGGAACTTCACTGTATTTTTGAATAGTTGAAAATTCTTCGAAAAAGCTTTTTTGTTCTTCTTTGTACTATCTCTTTGTATATCAAAAATGATGCTCATGAGGCCTTTTTTATAACGCGTCATAAATTTGAGACAATGTTCAATCACACCATTTTCGACTTAATTCAAGAATCCTGCGATTTGACTGGTCACTGTATCGAAGTTCTGATGCTTGATAAAAAATGCCGCATAAGCATCATTTTCGATATCTCAACCATCAGTACTTAACAAAAAAGGGGTCGTGCATAGTTAGGGTTGATTCCGGGAATGACCTCAAAAACTAACGCTGGAACTAGTGGGCAGAAAATTTTGAAATTTTCATGGTCAACTCAAAATGACCTAGAAAAATCAAAAAAATTAGTCAAAATGCTCTAACTCGACCCAAAATGACCTAAAGGTACCCCGAAATTACCTATAGTGACCCCAATTGGTAACTCCTAAACCGCTCACTGGATTATTTCAGAACTTGGGCAAAATTTAGAAAACAACTCGAGGAGTTCCAAAAAATTTGTCAAAATGTTTCAACTTGACCCAAAATGACCTTAATTGACCCCGAAATGACCTATAGTGACCCTTATTGGTAACTCCTAAACCGCTGACTGGATTAGTTCAAAACTTGTGCAAATTCTAGAAAACAACTCGAGAAGTTCAAAAAAATTAGTCAAAATGTTCCAACTTGACTCAAAATGACCTTAATTGACCCCGAAATGACCTATAGTGACCCCAATTGGTAACTCCTAACCGCTCACTGGATTATTTCAGAACTTGGGCAAAATTTAGAAAACAACTCGAGGAGTTCCAAAAAATTTGTCAAAATGTTTCAACTTGACCCAAAATGACCTTAATTGACCCCGAAATGACCTATAGTGACCCTTATTGGTAACTCCTAAACCGCTAACTGGATTAGTTCAAAACTTGTGCAAATTCTAGAAAACAACTCGAGAAGTTCGAAAAAAATTAGTAAAAATGCTCCAACTTGACCAAAAATGACCTGAAGTGACCCCCAAATGACCTATAGTGACCTCAATTGGTAACTCCTAAACTGCTCACTGGATTATTTCAAAACTCGGACAAATTCTAGAAAACAACTCGACAAGTTCAAAAAAATTAGTCAAAATGTTTCAACTTGACCCAAAATGACCTTAATTGACCCCGAAATGACCTATAGTGACCCTAATTAGTAACTCCTAAACTGCTGACTGGATTATTTGAAAACAAAGACAAATTCTAGGAAACAACTAAAAGAGTTCAAAAAAATTACTCAAAATTTTCCAACTTGACCCAAAATGTCCTAAAGTGACCTCAATTTGTAACTTCTGAACCGCTCACTGGATTATTTCTAAACTTGGACAAATGCTAGAAAGTAACTCAAAAATTTAAAAAAAATAAGTCAAAGTATTCCAACTTGACCTAAAATGTCCTAAAATGACCCCAATTCGTAACTTCTGAACCGCTCACTGGATTATTTTTAAACTTGGGCAAATGCTAGTAAATAACTCGAAAAGTTTCAAAAAATGTGTTAAAGTATTCCAACTTGACCGAAAATGTCCTAAAGTGAGCCCAATTTGTAACTTCTGAACCGATCACTTGATTAATTCAAAACTTGGGCAAATGCTAAAAAATTACTCGAGAAGTTCAAAATATTTTATTAAAGTATCCCAACTTGACCCAAAATGACCTGAAATGACCTCTAGTTACCCGAAGTGGTAACTCCTGAACCACTCACTGGATTATTGCGAAACTGAGGCCAAAAAAAAGAAAACGATTGCAAAAGTTCCAAAAAATAGGTCAAAATATTCTAACTTGACCAAAAATGTCCTTAATGGAGTAGGTGTCGCTAATTTGAGCCTCTTCTAAGGTCATTTCCCGCCAAACTAGCAAACGTGATATTCCTCAAACATTTGTAACCAACAAAACTAACCTTTGCGGTAATTTTGAACTTAACAGTAATCTGATACAATCCGACCTACGCCGACACCTACGCTTTTAAAAGCTTTTTAAAATGACACGCAGTTCGTACCTATCTCTTCAATTGTCATCATTTTTAATTATTTTTTGTGTGAGGCTCCGGAGAAGCCTAAAAAATAATGCAAAATTGCTTTTGTTTTAAAATATTGCTTTCGGCGGACAAAAACGCAAAAAAACTACAAATTAAAATTTTGAAATGATCAATTTGGAAGGCTCAGGCAGAAGGTATCACCTCCACCAGTTTAAGAGATATAGTTTCGACTCATACTGCATCAGAAAGCACAGGACTTGTTTTAAAATGCATTATAGAGTTTTTTTTTGAAATTTTGCTTTGGCGTCTCTTGGGGGCCATGTCAACTTTTCATTTTTAGCCAAATTGTTTGAAATGGTCAGTTTGGGAGGCTCAGGCAAAAGGTATCTCCTCCACTAGTTTTGAAGATACAGTTTCGGCTCATACTGCATCTGAAAGCACAAAACTTGTTTGACAATCCATTAGAGAGTTTTTATTAAGAATTTTGATTCGGCGTCTCTTTGGGGCCATGTCAACTTTTCATTTTGAGCCTAAATTTTTGACGAAATTTGGAAACCAGCAAAAATGCTTCAAAATAATTTTTTCCGTAAATACAAACACTTTTTAAGATTTTGGTGCAATTTTCAACTCGGTAGCGTCAAAAAGAAAAACAAAATTAGCGCACTTTCAATTTAAATCGTAAATAAATCAATAATTTTTGTTATTGTTTGTTGCTTTTGGCCGCCAAAGCAAATTTAGGTAAAATCATAACATAGCTGAGGCCGTGAGCGAGCAGAAAAAATAATGAAAAATGGTGAAATTGAAGAAGTAGGTAGTACGCAACCTGCGCGTCTTTTATTAAGAAGCTTTTAAAAAGGTAGGTGTCGGCGTAGGTGGATTGTATCAGATTAGCTGTTAAGTTAAAAAACGAAGGTTGGTTCTGTTAGTCTTACAATGTTTTTTGGAATATCACCTTTGCTAGTTTGGCGGGAAATGACCTTGGAAGAGGCTAAAATCAGCGACACCCACTCCCTTAAGTGACCTTAAATAACAACTTTTCAACCGCTCACTAGATTATTTCAAGACTTAGGCTAATAATAGAAAACAACTCAAGAAGATTTAAAAAATTTGTCAAAATATTCTTATTTCTCAAAAATGTTCTTAATGGACCTTAAATAGCAACTTCTTAACCTTTCACTTAATTATGCTCAAACATTGGCAAATGAAATTAAACAAACAATGTAGTCAAGAAATTCGTTTAAATATTCTAACTTGACCTCAGAGACCGATAGAGAATTGAATTATTAAGTAAACAGCGATTCAGTGAATTTCAGATAAAGATTATTTTTCAGAATATTTTGAAGCATTCACAATCCCCTCAATCGGATGAAAAGGCTTTTATACAGGACATCATATTTTCTGTTCAAGGTCAAATAATTTTGGTAAGGCATTGCGGGACTTATTAAAAAAATGAAGAAAACAGCCATTGGCATAAATTCTAGCATTTAAGATGATTGATCTAGCTCTTGTCATGAAACCAAACAAAAAATAAAGATTAAAGCTCTTGGCATAAATTCTACAGGTTGTAGTTCAGATTTTGAGGCGCTTTGCGGTCTAACTGATTTTTACGTTTATTTTTACTTAAATATTCATAGAATTATTCAGTTAGACGGCAAAGCGCCTTAAATTCTAAAATACAACCTGTAGCATTTGAGATGATGGATCTAGCTCTCGGCATAGAACCAAACAAAAAATAAAGAATGAAACTCCGGGCATAAATTCCATGGGTTGTTTTTTAGAATTTGAGACGCTTTTTGGTTTCACTGATTTTTTCGTTCATTTTTACTTAAATATTAATAGGATAATTCAGTTTGACGGCAAAGCGCCTCAAAATTCTAAAATACAACCTGTAGCATTTAAGATGATGGATCAAGCTCTGGGCATAGAACCAAACGAAAAATCAAGAATAAAGCTCTAGGCATACATTCTCAAATTGAAGGGGTACTCATGGGTTTTTTATTTCAATTTCTGAATATTAGAGGCCGCTGACTATACCCTTCAATATAAGACTGCCAGCTCTCGGCATGGTCATTTGTTAAAATTAAGGGGGATAGTGGCCTGAACAAAAGTTGGCTCAGAATTTGATAAAATACTTAACTTTATATATTGCATTTCGAAAAAAAAGTATTTTACAAGATATTTCTCGCAAACACTTCCCTCTCAATTTGACCACCAGCTCTTAGCATGGCGGCCATTTTGGTCACTTTATTTAAATCATTCGTAAAACATAGAGCTATTTTTAACCAAACTTTTTGTACAGAGCGAGACATATACAATAAAGTCTGGCCGGCTGTTGGCACGGCCTGATTATAACCCGAAAAACACCACAATTTTTCATCAGGCCGGCATATTTACAAAAGTGTGAATAAGGGATAAACTCTAGCATCCTTATTTATTCGAAAAAAGCCGTTGGACTCGTCTTTCACCGCGGTTAACCAGATGGTCGGTGAAAGTTATCCCGAGAGAGTGTTAAATGGAATTGCTAGTTCAAGGGTAGGTCTTTTCAATGTATATGTCAGAAATATCTTATCCCTATCAGTTCAGTCGTACGAAGCCTTGCAAATCCCAAAAATCCTTTACACCACCACCTAAAGGGGGTACTGGTCGCTGGAGTTAAATTTTCTCGACAAAATCTCGGAAAGCCTAAACCAGGCTTTCAAAAGGGATGACTTTTATCCTTTTTCGAAACAAAAATAAGAATAATTTGGAGATATGAATGGAAAATTTTCTAAAATATGGCTTACTAGTCTGAACTCTCCAACTAACGGTCTGACCCTGGAAACTTTAACTCCCAAAAATATTTTTTGGAGGTTTTCTTTCTTAATTCTTTTAAATTTGAAATAAGTTTGAATTAATAACAACGTAAAATGTTTCAAAATTACGTTTAGCCCGTATTGCTGTTTTGAAGCAACCTAACTTGTTAATATTAGTATTAATTGACCCTAGTTATAGGTTCAAACCTAATAATAGGTTGAACCTAATAATAAGTTAAAAAAAATAGATTTTGTGGGGATCGATCATGGGTGAACCGTGTGACTATGGCGAACACAAAGCCAAAGCACCAACGAATAGTTGTGTTCTGTTTATAATATCAATTGCAATTATTGAAAGTAATTAATTGCCTATCCAACACACATCAATGCCGCGGCCACCAGAATTCCAAAATTTTCATGCCTTTCAGATTTCGACTATTAATATTTTTTTTCTGTGGTGCTTGCTACAATCAGAGATTGCTTTCCTATTCGAGATAATTGTTCAATGTTTGAGATAAAAAACAATAAAATTAGTTTTTCGACTGGTTGGGGGTTTCAGGGCTTGATATGGCTCCAAAAAAACACTTTTTTATCGATTTTCGGGGTCAACCTGAAACATTTATTTTTATTTTTTTGAAATCACGATAAATAATGGAACAAAATGGCTACTTTAATTTTTCCTATACCTTACGGGTTAAGAAAATTATGTTATTCCCGGAATCAATCCTATGCATAGTGTACCCAAAAAACTAACTGTTATAAAATGTTATTTGCTTCAATTAAACTTGAACATTGTTAGGGCTCCAAATATCACAGAAATTTGAATTCGGTATTTTTATTATTTTTTATTGATAATTATTAAAAGCAAATAAATGCTTCTTGTTAGCAAATATGTTATTGACAATAAATATTAGCGACTTATCATTGTGAAAAAAAAAACTTTGTCTACTTGAGATTAAATAAATACAAGATTGATTCAACAAGCCGATTAGTGTGGCGTTTTATATTCCGATAACCTGCTGGGTTTTGATTGAAACGGTCAACTGAGCAGGTTTCACTCATTGCTGAACAATCGAAAACACCATTTGATAGGAAATTTAAGAATTAAATCAAATTTAATATTATGAAAAATATAGCCTGGTGACAGATAAAAAAAATGTATAATAAATAATCCATATAAGTTATACGCTATAAGAATGCAGGTCGACGTTAACGCATAATTTCGCAAACGTTTAGTAGTAACGACGAAGCTTCTTGTTTCTCAGTATTCAAAATATTTCTTTATCGGTTCCTAAAAAGACTCCAACCGAAACAATCCAATTTTCATCCTGAAGGTTTGTTAATATTTCATCAGTAAAGCATCAAATGACTCAAAATTTCAAAAAAAACGATGCAGATTAGAATTTTATGAGTTTATAATTTTGACTTCAAATACCTTATTTTTTTTGATTTTTAACTCGATAAAATTTCATTTTCAATTATTGGGTCATTAATTTTGACATTACAAACAGCCAGAATATGTGTATCAAAAAGTAAAATGTGAAATTTAAGCTTAATATTTTCACGAAAAATGCACATTAAGATTAAATATTGCATACGGTATGCAGCACAGGCTTGTAAAAGAGAAGGGGGGAACGTTCCCCTCTTCCTTTCCCCGGGAAGGGAAGGGAACCAACCTCAAGGGGGAGAAGGGGAAGGAAAAAATCAGGAGGATCCCCTATATTCCCCTCAAAAAATGAGAGTTTTTAACTTTAAAAATTGATTTTTTGTAGTACAAAATCCGGCTGTTGATTGGTCAGAATAACAGTTTTTGTCTATCCAATTATAATCATTTCACTGAAAATTTTCATAATTGAGCAAAAAAATTGATTTCAGGGCTTTATTTTCAAAAGTAAATATTTCTATGTTTGGAGAAAATTTTAGGTCAGCTGGTTCAAATCTCTATTTTCAACCTTTTTATAAACATTTTGAATTTTTAAACATTACTATTGAATTTCGGACAATTCCGTCCAAAAATAATTTTTAGCATGTCCACCATTGAAATCGACCAATATACAGTATGTCACGATTTTTCTTTCTTTTTTTCCAATTTGTATAAGTTGCTATCCGCCATTGAGAACGATCAATTTTGGCAAATATCTACGTCCTATCCAGATCAAACCAATCAAAACAGTAGAATTCAGATCTATTCAAATTGGAAAAAGAAAGAAAAAACGTGACAAACTGTAAATACTGGGTGGCAGGCTTCCAAAAAAGGAAAGGGATAGACCTATCCCCCTATGGGGGATATAAGGGGGAAGGGATGGGATAGAGATAGAAAATTTTGAAAAAAATACGCAACATTTCCTCATCAATTAAAAGGTTTTTTGGCAGAAAGAAAATATAAAAAGCTGAAAATTTTTAATGAGGGAACCGGCTCCGAGGCTTAAAATATTTTTAGGGGGGACCGGCTCCGAAACTGAAATTATTTTAAAGAGGAAACCGGCTACGAGGGTAACAATATTTTAAGGGGGAGACGGGCTCCGAAACTGAAATTATTTTAAGGAGAGAACCGGCTACGAGGCTAACAATATGTCAAGGGGGCACCGGCTCCGAAACTGTAAATATTTTAAGGGAAAACCGGCTTCGAAACTGAAAACAAAATAAATAACAAAATTAAATTAAAATATACAATCCTCTTTAATCGGCCTTCGGCCGATTTGAGGCTCATTTTCAACAAAATTAAATTAAAATATACAATCCCCTTTTATCGGCCTTTGGCCGATTTGAGGCTCATTTTCAACATAATTGAAAAAAAAATATAAAATCCCTCTTTATAGGCCTTCGGCCAATTTCGAGCTCATTTTCAACCTAATGGAATACAAAATATAATATCCCCCTTTATCGGCCTTCGGAAGTGATGATTCATCGAAAATACCGCTAAATTCTTTCTACATTATTTCACCCTCAAATATACAGTATATTATATACTCCTCAGTTTTATATAAATAAATAAACAGAGTTTTTAATTCACTTCCGGTCAAACCGAAAGTGATGAGTCATCGAAGATACCGCCAAATTTTTTCTACATTATCTTACCTTCAAATATAATCCTTAGTATTATATAAATAAATGATCAAAGTTTTTACTTAACTTCCGGTCAAACCGGAAGTGATGAGTCATCAAAAATACCGCCAATTTTTTTGACAATATTTCACTCTCAAATATACCCCTATTTGAGGGGAAGGAAAGGGAACGATCCCCTTTCCCTTCCCTTTATAGGGGAAAGGGAAGGGAATGAGTTCCAAAGGGAACGAGGGGAAAGGGGAACGGACTCGCAAAAAAGAAAAGGGAAGGAGGATCAGCCAACAGTAGGGGAACGTTCCCTTTTTACAAGCCTGATGCAGCATACCCCGATGGCTTTAGTTTGACTTTTGTCTGTTCATCACTGTTTAGCCGAAACGTCAGATAACATGACCTTTGTTGGGTAATGATATAAATTTTATGTCTCAAAACCCCGATATGAAATTTTCCTAAGTTATTAACTGGCAAATATTTTGAAATGTGAAATTAAACTATTTGTAAAAATTAGATGATAAATAACTTACCCCTTCTATGATCATCACTAATCCAAGGCAAAAAAAAATGAAAAATGAGCCAAGTGATACAACCAGTTGCCAGCATTTCAAACATTGTGTCATAATTTCACTTTTTTTCCGCCATTGAAAAATTTAAATTCGTATTTCATTTTCATAATAAGAGTTTTAACTATATGCAAATATCAGATATTATGCATAATAAAGAGACTGAGTAAATAATGAGCGACATAGTGAGGAATTTAATTCAGCTCATACAGTTTTCTTTCCCAATTTAGGTAAAGTGTCCAAGACCACTTTTCCTTTCTTTTTTAAATTAAAAAAGGGAAAAGTTTTTTATTTGAATTCTTCGACTTAAGTGGAATCTAATTGTTTGTGAGAACAAGAACATGAAAATCAGGCACCAACTGTTTAGAAATTCAATTATCCCTTGGTTGTTTAGATTCCAGAAATTTTCTTAGAATTTGTTAATTATTTAAAAAAAAGGCAATATTAAAATTTTCCCCATGATATCAGTCAAGTGATGTTTAATTACTTGTGTCGAATAAGCTCATAATACACAATTAAGCGCCTTTGCAGCAGAGTATAAAAAGAAAAATTATAATTTCTGTTTATTTTTTATAAAATATCCAGTTTTTTCAATAATAATAATACTTAGATTTAAATTAATTCCGAAGAATAAATTTATTTGTCTGATATTTCGGCTATTCAGCGAGTGGGTGTCGCAGATTTGAACTTTTTACAAGGCCTAGTCAGCAAAGGTGATGTTCCAAAAACATCTGTAACTTCTGTAATTTTATACAGGTTGTACTAGGTTGTTTTTCTGGTAGCCTTCCAGCCGTCCGCGTCCAAATATACTCTATAGAGTAAGGTAGTGTAAAGTGTGGTAAGCCTTGCGGAGGAGGAGAGCTAGTAGTCTAGTAAAACTAGCGCTGCAATAGGGCTAGTCTTGTATATAAATAATAGGCTAGTACTTTTCGATACTGTATTTTTGAATAATGTAAATAATGTATAATTAATATATTTGAGTTGTTATATTGTAGGCTGTCACCTGTGATTTATCAATATAAATAAAATTTATATAAGTTTACTAAAAGTGTAGTTTTTTTCAAACATTAATTAAACAAAATAGCTAAATTTACGTCAAATGATTTATATATCAAATCAGGCCAACTAAATAGATTTCAAAAATTGGAAAACCATTAAATTNTAAATTCAATATCATATAAAAAATATCTTAATACATTATACATAATTAAGTTTTAAAAGTACTACACTCTTATAGTACTACAGCGATACTACACCACGCGCTCTACTGCGCGATAGCCCCACCACACCACTAGCCCCACATCCCTACTAGCTCTACAGCACCACTCTAGTACATATATAGCTTATATATGGACGCGGACGGCTGGTAGGGAACCGTTTTTCTAGATCACAGCCGACATTTAACAAGTTTCCTGTTTTGTTTAACCTTGTTGATAATTTGAAAAATTCTCTAGAACATCTTCCGTGCGTGTTTCTCATTTTATTAACCATTCAATTATATGGATGGACCTTTAAAGGATTCACTCTCGAATATTTGAATGATACAAACAACGAGCGATACTAGCACTCAATCAAAACCCTGGATTGCAAAAAAGGCCGATTTCATTGGTTAAATTTGGAAGAGATCAACCGATGATATGGGTATTTAATCCATTCACTGTAAATTTGGTTCGTGTCTAGTCAACTGCAGTGTGGTTTTAAGATAAAGGGACCGAATCTCATACAAAGTGTTTAAGGCGGATATACAACAAACAAACCATATGGTTTTAGGGCCCTTGATTGAGAGATCGTGACTATTTGAAGCATACAAACAACGCGAAATCAAAGTTCTATATCCTTTTACCAACGGAACTTTATCTCAAAAACGTTTACTATCTCTATAGCGCGAGTTCGAATCCCACTAATGTTGTCTAAGTGATTGTCTTAGTGATTGCTCGTGTGATTACACACCTTTCAAATTTAGTCGTCAAACGTTTTTGAAATGGAGTTCCGTTGGTAAAAGGATATTGAAGAAAAATTCAATTTCATTGGTCGGAGTTGACCGGATCAACCAATCAGATGCTCGGATTCCGCATTTTCAAATCGTCAGGATCTGTCGGTTAAGAGCCCAAATTTGCCTTAGTATTGTAACAATCATCAAATAATTTTATGTGATCGAGAAAACTTACAATTTTTTCCGAAAAATGTAATTTTTTCATGAATATTTTGAACTTATTTATAAATAACTATTGATTCACAACAGACAAACTCCATCAGACAATAGTACAGTAGAACTAAGGAACTAAGAAAAACATTAGAATTAAATTTTCTATTTGTTCGCAAAAATTACAATTTTTGCATAATATTTACATTTTTCTCATAAAAATATATTGACAGCTTTTTAATTTGAAAAAATTCATGCAATTTACATGCATAGAGGCTGTATTTTCAAGCAAATTAAATTGTGTTGGTGAATTCCCAATGGTGATGTACCCTTTGTTTTTAATTCCAGATTAAGAAATACTTCCAGTTTAAAAAAAACAAATTAAAAGTAGTTTTTGGAATGTAACATAAGCTCAAATGAAACCGTTCAATCCCCGCCGATTTTCCATCCCTATCCCGTTCTTATCCCCAAAAACGGGATAAAACGGGATAGGGATGAGGGGATAGATTATCCCCTTTTATCCCGGGCCCGTGATAGACTTATCTATTTTTATCCTGTTTTTGTAAATACGAACAAAACTTTAGCATACAGACCGAATTACTTGGGGATATATTTGAAAATAAAATATTGTCAAAAAAAATTTGCTGCATTTTGGATGACTCATCACTTCCGGTTTAACCGGAATTAACGGACAAATCGTGTTTATTAATTAATAAATCTTTTGGGGGGTATATTTGAGGGTAAAATATTGTCGAAGAAAAATTTGGCGGTATTTTCGATGACTCATCACTTCTGGGATAAAAGAGGGTTGGCACTTTCCATCCCTATCCCTCTATGGCTTTGAATTTGCAATCCCTATCCCCCTCTATCCCCCTTGGTCTTTCTCTTCTATCCCTATCCCTTTTGGAAGCCTGATACTAAACTGCTTCGAAACTTTTGAGAGTAGCCATTTGGTAGATCTATCCTTAATCTACAAAAAAAATAATCAGAATAATTTTAGACCGTCCCTGGTGACCATCATGCAGCAAATTCTAGAACACCTAATTGAAATTTCAAAATATATCTCCTCATAAAGCTCGCGTACGATTTCACTCAAACTTAGTATGAACCACGGAAACACTCATAGTTGTAATATGATCATGGGATTTTTTAAATGTCTTACTTTTCTAGTAGTTTTTTCTAGAACTGCGAAAACCGCCTAATTTCAGGATTTTTGCTATTCAAAATCTATCTCCTCCTAGGTTACATTTCAGAATGCAGTATACATTTGAGAAAAGATGGAGAAATATGTGTTTGTTATTATTATGATGCAGAATTTTAAAATGTTATGTTGAATTCTAGAAAATCGTATTTTAGTAAGCCGGAAGTGAAATCTTTCAAAATGAAAGTCGTCGTATTGAGTCGAAAGTACCACCAAATTAAAGCTTGAGTTTCACTGATCAAAAAAACTGCTTACATTTTTCTTGATATTTCGAGTTTTTCTGGTTGAAAAGTGGGTTTCAATGTTTTCCAGAAAAATTACTCTGAAAAAAATAAAAATTTCGAACTTTTTTTTGTATTTTTTATTAATAAGTTAAAGCTTTCTGAGTGTTCCCTAGCAAATTCGTGCTATTTTTACACCCCAAAGTACCTTCAAAAATGTGCGACCGCTACCCCCTTAAACCTAAATGAATATTTTTTTGTTAAATCGTTTCTGCTTTATACTATGCACTTTTGAACAATTTATGTGGAGCTTGTTCTGAAAATCAGCGTTTTAGCTAAAATTTAAAAGAAATCGGCAATAAAAAAGAATAAATTTTTCGATTCGTCCCCAGAAACAATTTTCAGACATTACATAAAAAATGTGTGGAGAAATTTTATCTATCAATTTTTTAAGATTAGAAATTTTCAAGCCATTAAAATTAGTCCAGTTTGCTTTATAATTAAGGCTTTACCAACTGACCAAGTTTTTTGAGTCAAGATTCTTAACATCGAAAATAAGAAGGGCAACCAAGAACATTTTTGTCACCTCTTTGTGGTCCGACTATCTTTTCCGATTACAAGCCCGTTTGATACACGTTTATATCTTAAATAAAAATCGGCGTGAAAACCTACACAATTCTTCATATATTTTCATATCTAGAAATTTCAGTGTGCTATTTTTCATAAATTCGATTGTAAGATCTAATCTATGATCAAAGCCATTGATTTTTTCGAAAAAATTTTTGATCAAATTTTAATCACATATTACTAAAATATCATCGACATATTTCGACCAGTGGAAAATTGCTTTAATTTTTATGAATTTTTAAATTAAATCCATTAAATTTAGAAATATGTCGCTGATACTAGATGATAAGGGACTACCCATCGATAAACTTGACCGTTGTTTATGTGTTCTTATTTGTGTATGGAATATATAAAAATTTAATTTTTAAATTTCGATTTGATGTTGCCGAACTAAAAGTTAGTAATAGTCAACGCAACTTGAGAAAATCAGATTTTCCCTATATACCCAAATCTCCAAAATTTGGTCAAGGAAAAAACATTCTAAGTATACGTTTACTTTCCGGTTACTAAATGGATTTTGTGTAATGGCTTTACTACCAATTAGGTCCAAGAAAACAGCTAATTGAGACAATTTTTGGTTTGGATAGTGGAGGTATGAAATTTTATGCAAAACCGCTGGTTATTACCAAAATTGGTTATCAAAGCAAAGCACGGGTTCTTCAAAGCTTTTTCACAAGCCTGTCTTAAGGTCATTTTGATATATTCAAACTAGTAAACTCAAGATAATTATAATTTAACATCCGAAATAAGCACTCTTATTTGTGCATAATTGCATTTATTCAATGACTTTTTGGCTTCGAATAAGAAAAACGCTTGATGATAATATCAACATGGTCCACGCATAGAAAACCTTAGTTGTTACACCTATAAACGATAGCAATTTCTAATGTCGATTGCTGACTTATTTCGTTTTACTTATAAAAAAATTAAAACATATTCACAGGACAGTTTTCCGATTAACTGAGGCTCCAACTTATAAAAAGGGATAGAAAAAATCAAATGATTGTTTCGAAAAGTAATTTTTTCACCTAAAAATAAAATTTCCAATATTTGTGAGTATCATTCCAACGAATTTTTATATATCAAATTCTTTTATTATTTTTCGAACCTGAAAATAAAATCAGGAAATCTCTTTTAGTTAAATAATAAACGAATTTAATATCTCCAGGATATCCTTACAGGATATATAATAAGAGTTTTTTTAGAAAAATTTCCTTCTTTTTTGTTATATAATAAAATAAGTCTAATATTATAAAAGTTTTTTGCAAAAAATTTTTTTACTTTTTTTTCTGAACGACAATTAATGTCAAAAAAAAATTTATCATTAATTTTTCATTATTTTCGACGAATTTTCAAACAATAAAAAAAATAATTTCTTCAAATTTTTTGACTCAACTGTTTCAAGGGGGTAGGGTACGGGGCCCAGCTGGGCAGGCCTGGCTCAATCCAATCCTACAAAATTGGTTGGCTTTGGTCAGGTCTGTAATCTCAGTCTCCATGCATTACTTTAAAAAACGGTTCAGGTATTATATCTTCGTCTTAATGATCGCATTTTGTTGTCCTTTGACGATATTAAGTTGGTGCTATTGGCGACTCGAAAGCACAGTTCAAGAAACAAAGTCAGTTGTAACTATGAACAGGTATGATTTTCACCGTATAAAATTCATCTTGCCTAATAACTTATAAGCAATAAGGTATCTCATTCAGCTTTCAGATCACCATTTATTTAAAGGCAGTCGGTGCTAAGAGACAGACCATAATATGATATCATTGATATCCCCTGATCACTCTCATATCAATTAAGATAGCTGGGCCAGTTTTGAACATATTGTGCTAAATAGACCTTTTTGTTATCGTGTGAGTCGAAGCGTGGCCAGGGATGGGGGGGCGCTCGGGTGGACGCAACAATGGAAAGACTCGGAGACTATCTCTGGCCATCGCCAAACTAAACTAATACTAGACTTACACTCCCAGGAAATAATGAAACTTAAGTTGATTGAGTTATTAATTATAAAATGAATTCCAGACTAATTTTGTAAATAAATCGTAATTAATTCGAAAAATATTTACTATTTTATAGTGTATGTAGCGATTTCGATGTTGGAGAGATGAATAAGCGGTTTCCACCGAATAGGCTCTAATAGTTGTTTACTGTTAACTAATTAACAAACTCAGCTGCACAAAGTCTGCGTATTTCACTTGTTAAGTTATCGCGCTTATTGTAGGACATGTTGCATTGTTATGCGGGGACGATCAGAAAATTAACAATCAGCGGTATTTTTATTATTAAAGGCTAAACTGTAGAAATTATAAGGAGTTAACAGATTCAGATACGCGAAAGAAAGAAAAAAGAAAATTTAAGTAATGATAGTGAGATATTAGAAGTAAGTGTGTTGTGAATGTCAAAAAAACATAAGATTATTATTTTGAATAACCGGTAATAGCTATTTTCCGAAATTGATGAAATTTGGGATAAGAAAATTAAAAACTTATGTGGGGTGAAAAGAATATGCCTTCGGTTATATTTTTCATTGTGTCACCTTGAAACGGACATTATCTCCGTGTGTTTAATAAGATTATGGGTAATTATTTAGTAACTGCCCGAAAGAGATTAGGCTGGTTTTTTAACAAAAATTTTTTTAACTTTAGAGAGCAAAAAATAATAGGAAATGGCAAAATATCAAAAAAAAATATTTTGAATTTTCTCAAATTTTTTTACCCAAAATTTTTGAAAAATTTCCAATTTTTTTGCACTCCAGGAATCAATTATTACGGCTTTTGTTATACAACGTTGACAATTTGATATTTTTTATTTATTAATGGTTCATAACTGATCCAAGTTTTTAATCTTTTGCCGCTGTTATATCCAGTAGACCAACATAAAAGTGCTATTTTAACCACCGATGGTCTTGGTTTTTACCAGATCTGTGTCCGAAAACTGAATAAAAAATTAAATAAAAAGCAATTAGACCTATTTGAGCTCAGAAAATTATTTGGGGGGGATATCCTAAAATGTTGTAAAATGAGAAAATCGTAATTCGATGGAAAAATTGCATTTATCTGTACTTCAAGTATAAAATTTGACAGGAAACTTTGCTTTTTTTTTTTTCAAAGTCTACCCAGTTCGCCGTGATTAAATTGTTTCAGGGTTCAAATCCCGACCATTTTTTTTACTAATTTTTATTCGAATGTCTGGTCTTTTTGGAAAAAAAATCGATTTCTTGTTGGTATTGGATGGCAGAAGTGTGAACAAAAAATCGATTGATTTACTTATGAAACAAATTTTGTTTGAAAGTTATTGTAACTTGAAATATGGCATTTATACATTTTCACTTATCGACACCTTTGGAAAATATTAAATCAAAGGGAAAACTTATTTTAGCAAAAATATACCAAGATTAAGCGTTTGATCATGTTTCGGCAAAAGTGAGACAAATCTGCTTTAAAACCTCGCTGGACTTTTCGTTATTTTGAGTGGAGTGATTAAATTTTCCAAATTAATATGTTAAATTTCGCTAATTCCCTCCATTGGTCGACCTTAAATCGGGCAGAATTTTGCTGAGATTTCCTTTCCTATAGTTTGGGACCTTCTTTTAATTTTTTTTGACATCAAAATAGCCTATAACAGGCAGGGTTGTAAAAGGGATTCATCCCCCGACCAGATTTTCTATTCCCCATCCCCATTTTTTGCCTATCTTTAACTTTAAACCTACGCAAAAAGGGGGATGGGAATGCACGCAAAAAGCCATTCCTTTACAACCCTGCTACCAGTATAGGCTATTTACTGTATTATGGCCTTACAGTATAGCCTCATACTGTATAGGCTTTACTGTATAGGCTTCACAGTATAGGCATATACTGGTATGGCCCTCTACCGTAACAGGCCTATAATTTAAATGGTTTTTTTGCTTTATTTTCTTAATCGCCAGATATCATTCATGTTTTATTTTTATGTCATTTATTTCCAAATTGCAGATTATACCTTGGCGTTAGTTTCAAACCTGGACGTCTAATTTTCAGTATCTCCCAAAATTTTGTCGTATCATGACTGAAATTTTCGTAAATTTTACAATGCCGTTTAATTAAATTGCGATTATATTGTAAAGACCTCAAATATCAGGACGATCAGAGCATTATTTCAAGGAACTTTTCTCAAAATTAGAGAAATTATAACGTCATGTATCACGTCAAGCATTTTCATTGCTATACTCATTCAAAATCACAATTTTTGAAAGTTATTTCTGGCAATTGTAAAATTTCATTCAAACCGGAATGGTATAGGAATAGTATGATTTTTCAAAAGCCGTTCCTAGCCAATTTTAAGAAAAAATGTTTTATTATTTTTTTTAAATTCTTGATTTGAGCTCCATTGAGATTTGAAAATAATCATTAAAATCATTTTCCCCTAAATTGGTTATACAATGCCAGTTGATGTTTAAAATGACTTTTTCAAAGAGATGAATCACATTAAGGTTAAAACAGAGAATCCAAATTCTTGAATATATTTCTTGAAATTTCAAAGCGCAAATTCAGTTTTGACTGAATTTTTTAAAAGTTTACATATTGTTGTATATATTTTAAAATTTTAATTGATAAAACTGAATCGCGTAATATTTATTGGAACATGAAAATTAAATAAAATTATATTGTCGTGGCGTTTATTTCGTGTTTTTTTTGTTATTGTATTATTTGCATTCTCATATCAGGATTTTCTTGAATTGGTTCGTTAATTGAGTTCACAATCAAAATCAACCGAGATCAAACCTTAATTTTAGTTAAAATACAACATATTAAATATTAAAATATAATTTACAGTTTTAATCTAATTGAAACGATACGTATGTTTGCAATTTAAGATTATGTTCAGGCGAGTTATAAAATTACCCAATTATCGGACGCTTCTAGAATAAGAAATTTTGAAAGTAAAAATGGCGGTACCGATTTTGTATTGCCAAGATTATTGTTAATCTTAAACTGTTGAACAGTGAAATTGGTTTTTTGAGTTTGGGCGTCAATCTTGGAACTTTAATTTTTCATAATTTTTTTTCAATGTGGAACAATTACAAATTAATCCGCATGATTCATTCTAGCATGTGAGGAATTATTGAAGATTGAGCGAATCACATCGCAGCATTTGATTCAAAATAAACAAAAAAATAATTTGAGGTACTTTTCAAATAAAGCATCGCTAAAAAATGAAGATCTGCACTCATTTCCTACTGCACGGATATCTCACATTGCTTCTGATTAACCATCTTAATTATGGTAAATTAATGCATTACGAGTGGATTTCGAAATTAAATACAATTTATTTTATAAAATAAACTTTTTGGCCAACAGATAAAAAATCGGTTATCTAGTTCAGGGGTTCGGCAAGACGTTTTGCAAAACCTGATCGAATCGGAACTTGATCGGATCGTAAATTTTTGAAAACCTGATCGGATCGAACTTGATCGGATCGCAAAATTTTTAAAACTGATCGGATCGGGTCAAAGTCGATCTGATCAAGTATTTGTCGATTTAGATTCGCCGACAAAAAATTGATTTTTTATCACGAAGAGTTCTTTGACCGCCATGTGTTTTACGTGTTTAAAATAGATGCCGGCCGCGATCTTATTACTGGGATGGCTAAATATTTTGCGACAATTAAAAGCAGAAAAGTGTGTTAGCAAAGTTTAGCGTTGGGTTTGCTTTTGGTCTATCGCCAAGTAAGCTCGAGGCGAAACCACGCGGGCAAACGCCCTCGCGAGTCGCGTCGCTCGAGTCAACTGCTCAGGCTCTGACACCGGCTCCTACCTCTAACTCACACGATAACAAAAAAGTCTATTTAGGATATTTGTCAGCCAGTTAAATTAATATGAGTGGTGGAACTTGAGATATGAGTATAATTTTATCAATATAAGAATTTATATTGGGGTGTATATCTCTTTTCAATTATTATATTGAATTATTATATTATTTAAAAAAATTATATTTGGGTGTATATTTATATTGGAGTATTATTTAATAAATTAATTGGGTATATATTTAACATTAATATCCCCTATTGACTTTTGTGAATATTCTTCGGTCCTGATTTAGGAAACCTAGTGTGTTTTTAAGTGTGGGCCGGCGATATTCACAAAAATTGAAATAGGGGATATTCTACTCGTGTGGTCTTAGTTGATTGTAATTGGAGTAAACACTAGAAAATGGTGTTGATATCGAGAGCGTCAATACGGGCAACGTGAGAAACGGAAAAAGTGGGATTCCGAACACGCGGGTATCACCCTCGTTTTCACGATTCACTTATGATGGAAACAGGCTGTTACCTAAAAGTTATATGATATAACTAGCGTCAGAACCGTCGACCTTTAAATTTCAATAACTTAGGAATTATTGGTGGAACACGTAAAAAAGGTAAACTTAATGATCCGGAATACTTATTAATATAAAAATTTTAAAATAAATTAAGGATTTTATTATTAAATATCAGAAACTATTCGATTTGCTGAAATTCAGAAATTGCCATAAAAAGGTCAGAAAGGGTCAATTTTTAATTTTAGTATTGTTATAGTTGAACGCTTTTGCAAGATAAATATCAAAATTTGGACTCCGACACGCCGCGACTCCCCGATTTTCTGTTAATATCGAAAAGGTTTCACTTGTTCTCAACCGCCAAAAATGACCACGTAGAGTTGTTTACGCGTTGTGAAAAAACGAGACTAGAAGAGTATACAAAATCCGAGGTAGCTTATTCTTTCTTTATTTTTTGCAGATATCCGAAATAAAGTTATTTTTGAAAATTAAAAAAAAAAATTTCGAAGATTTTTTTCAAAAAATCCCAAAATTTCGAGTGCCGGAAGTGACCTCAAATGGATATCAAAACAAAAGCTTGACAAAACATTTTAAGACTTTGGGCTGGAAAATAAAAATTGCAAAAAAATATCACTTGGTGTGATTTTACATGATATTCAAATTTATTTTTTTATGATTAGTCACCATTTCGTCATAAAACCTAAAATTGAGTTTTCGGGTGCTTTTCTTTAATAAAAAGGGTTCACTTAACCTGTTTATGCCCAAGTTTCAAGACATTTTGACTCCTTAAAGTAGCGTCGCCACCGTCGACCTTAAATTTTCTAGAATTTTGGTGGAATCGTTACGTATTATACGTAAAAGGGTAAACTTAATGTCCTAGATAAGGTAGCACAGCATAATAAAATTGTGGCAGAACAAAGCCATAATTTTTGTAGGCAGAGAAGGTTGAGAGTGATCTCAGAAAAAGATTTTAAAAATTCACCTGGAAAGGTTTTTTAAAATTCAAAAACCATTTTTAAAAATGGTACAAAAATATATTTATTATCGAGATTTGGATTTGCAATATGGTTAAGTCTCCATGATTTGAGTGTTATGGCTCTCGCCTACCATTCCCTGGTCATGGGTTCTACTTTTTTTCTAAAGGTATCAACTTTTTGGGTAGCGTATCCCCGCGGCGCGCCGTTGGAATGGGCCAATTTTGCGTGGGCGCTAAGCATCAATTGTTTTTTTTGCCTAGGGGAAATCGACCCCAAAATTTCAAAATCTTGTTTGAAAATTTCAAAATGATCACAAGCGTGTCTAGGGCTTCCTTGAAAATTCGAATTTGAGAATATGGATTACCCGCCCTCGAGTACAAATCCTAAATATTTGATGAAACAACAACGCAGATATTTAGCAACACAATCCAAAACCCTTGATTGCGGAATTAGGCCGATTTCATTGGTCAGATTAGAAGGATGAACAATCAAATGCTCAGATTTCGAATTTCAAGTATTTAGGATTTTTACTCTGAGGGCCGATTGAAAACCGGTATCTTCGAATCCAGAAAAATTTCACCCTTCAAAAAACACGAAGAAAACTTGGAAAATTCTTGAGATTATGTAAAGCTCTTTAGACAACTTACTGTTAGGCCGAAATTTTTAATTTTTCGAACTCTAAAAATTTCTAAAACTAAGATTTTGACATAAAGTTATTAATTTTGTTTTGATAGTTTCTATATCAACAAATCATGTTAGTAACTGAATAAAAGCAATTTTTTAAAAATATTAAAACTTTCATTCCTAGTGGCAAGCGAAAATTTTCAAAAGTTGAATAAATTAGCGACAAAGGTTGATTTTGGTGTTTATAAAGTACATAAGTTTCAGTTTTGCCTCAATTATTTTGATCTGCTTTATGCCTTTGGATTCCCTCTAAAAATGTTCCATGTTTGTAATACATAGTAATTAAATATGGTCCTCAAAATGGCCGGAGCCGATTATAGTGTTATCTTTTTACCATTTTTACAAAAATAAAACTTTAATTTTTCTTTCAAATTTTGAGAAAGTTTCCCTGAAAATTTGGAACTCATTTTCAACAAATTGAAGGCCGATTGAGGGTTTCTTTTTTCAAAAAAAAATGAAATAATAAAATAGAAAACGCTTTTTATCAGCCTTTCGGCCGTTCGGGGCTCATTTCTCATCCAAATTAAAATAAAAACAAAAAAATCCACTTTTATTGGCCTTCGACCATTTGGGCTCATTTTTGAAGAAATAAAGATAAACAGAAAATTCTCTATCATCACTGTCGGCCATTTAGGCTCATTTTTCAAATAATTAAATAAATAACATAATCCCCTTTTATCTTCTCGCGATTGTGGGCTCCCGTTTCAAAACACTGAATAAAAATATAATAACACCTTTATCGGCCGGTTTCGGCTGATTTAGGGTATTTTTAAACAAATTAAATTAAAAACAAAAAATCCTCTATTATCGCCTTCGCCGATTCGGGCTCATTTTTCACATAATTAAATAGTAAACATAAAATCCTCTTAATCGGCCTGCGGCCATGGGCCTCATCTTTAACAAAAATTAAATTATAAAATATAATATCACTCTTTATCGACCTTCTGCCGATCTAGGATCTATTTTTCACATTAAAAAATGAAAAAATATAATTCCCTTTTATCAGCCTCGGCCATTTGGGCTCATTTCTTCAACAAAATTAAATTGAAAATATTCTAACCTCTTTTATCGGCCTTCGGTAATTTGGGCTCATTTTTCAACATATAAATAATAAACATAAAATCCGCCTTGTTATCCGACCTACGGCCGATTTGGCTCATTTTTCAGACAAAATAAAAATTGAAAATATAATACCCCCTTATATCACCCTTCGGCCGATTTTGGGCTCATTTTCAAACATAATTAAAAAATAAACATAAATTCTTTTTACGCTACGGCCATTTGCTCAATTTTTCAACATTAATTAAATAATTTACATATAATCCTTTTTTTCGACCTACGGCCATTTGGGGCTCATATTTCAACAAAATTAATTAAATAAAATTACCCCCTTTATCAGACCTTTCGGCCATTTGGGCCATTTTCGACATAATTAAATAATAAAACATAAAATCCTATTTTTATCGGCCTACTATGAATGGCTTACGCGCCACACAAAATGCTGGCCCAAAATTTCACGGTGGTACGCTTGAATCAGACTTTTATGTTATCTTGAATAATTATATAATCGACAAATTTTTTTGAAAAATAGCAAAAAAATTTCTTGAAATGAGAGTAGTTTCTAGAAATATATTAAAGCACTAATTTCAGGTTTATTTTTCAGAATTAAGGAGAAATTGAAAAACTCGAAGGTTAACCAATAAACAAATTATTCAATTTATGGTCATTTTTTAATTATAATACAACTATTATCTGTAAATTTTTACGGCAGAAGTGAAATTTGACATGTTATTTCTGATTTATTGTTATCAAAAATTAAAAATCTAATTTTTCCAAAAAAAAATTAATTCCCTATTAAAAAATCAAAGTTTCGAACATTTTTGACAATTGATTTCACACGTACACATTTCTGGTATATCGCCCGAAATATTAGTTGATAAGTTTTGCAATTTTATCACTCCTCTCCTGCAGAGTCTACTGATCTTTTATAATTGGATAAAAATACAAAAACATTAGTTTTGTCACTCATAATGCTCAGCCTCCAGTGTAAACTGGTCAAAATCCTGCTAGAACCTCACCAAGGTTTAATATCCCTGCGACGGCTATGAATAAATGCAAGTCAAACCTTTATCGTTGTCAAACGTTCGGTTTCATAATGTAATAGACTCCCTCATGAACAACTCGAGTTTTGTATTATGTAAAATCACACAAGAAGTAATTTTAATATTTATTTTTCAGCCAAAGTCTTAAAGTGTCAGCTTCGTTTATATCCATTGAATCATTTTCGTCATTTTGAAATTTTTGGGATTTTTAAAATTTTGTGAAAAAATCTCCGAAAATTTTTTTCAAAATTTTCAAAAATATTTTTTCAAAATTTTCTGGACAAATTAATGATTGAATGGCTAACTCAGATTTCCATACCTCCTCTAGTATTCTGTTTTTGTAACAACCGCTCTATTCCGCTGAAAAAGAATTTTTGAAGGAATTTTCGAGAACTTCCAAAAGCCATTCTCCCCCTTTAATTATCAAAAAACACTTTCTTTTTATTTGCAGTCATTTTTAAATCACCAATTAAATAAATCTCTGAATTTCGAAATTTTAACTTCCGAGGAGGACAAAGGTAACAAAAACTCACTTTTTAACTTGTGACACCCACAACCCCCTTAAAAATTATTAAAATTTTTTTCAATAAATATTTTTGCTATTTTGATATAAAACCCAAAAAGTGCTCAAAAGTTTTTTTTCGAAATATTAAGGGTAAAGTGGTCAATCGACGGTGCTGACGCGAATTACTGATTATTAATATTTTGTAATAATTGAGTGATGAATTCCGTAAAATGTTCCAAATTAATACTGTTTTCATTTTCTCGTAAGCGCATGTTATGAACGATTTTTCTCACTCTGACCTTAAAAATTAACCACAAAAAACAACGTTCAGACGAAATTTTATGTTTAAAAGCCTTTATCCCGCTTCTTAAAGAGACCTTTTGCATCGGTTTCCCAATTTTTTTGCGTAAAATTAAAATAAAACAATTTGTTGTAGACACCACCATAATTTTCATTTTTTATGTGAAAAATAGATTCAAAAGTTAACCATTAGAATCTCGAAAAAATCTTTTTTATGAATAAGCTTGAACATCTACAAGCCAATCAGAGCCAATCAGAGAGCGCAATTCTTTCACACTTTAGCGTCTCTCTGAGTGATTTACTTTCTCATAACTTCAATTCAAAAGTTTCACCACTAGCAAACAGTTTCAATTAGAAAATTGAAGCATTAATCCAGGCTTGCTAAAAGGGATGATCCCTTATCCTTCATCCCTATTTTGTCTCCAAGTAGCATCCCCATCCCTTTTCATTCCTATCTTGTCCCCAATAAAAGGAATGCATTTCAAGATGGGAATCCCCATTTATTCCCCCAAATTACTCCATTTTTTCCGGTTATGAAAATTTTATACAATTATTGGGTAAAAACTCGAATTAAGGAAATGGTAGATTTTATAAGAACTGAGGTAAGAAAAAATAATTAAGAGATGAAGAGTAAGCAAAATTTTTTGTTTGCTTTTAATGTGGCCGCGCCAAATCATGGCAGCAAGAGTATTTGTCTGCTTGTGCTTGAACCAGACCCAAAACATTCGTTGCTCCGCTTGACCAGGCCAAAAATTTCGTTGGCTTGGTTTGACCAGACAAAAATTATAGTAACTATATATCTGTGGTAAAAAATTTATAATGATTTTTTCGGATAGTTCCACCAGGTACAGAGTCACTGCCCATAGTAGTTGCTACAACTCCCCATATCACTTATTAACTTTATAAGAAGGTTATTAAAACAGCTCAACTAAATAAAAAGAACGCCACAAAAGTTTAAAAAGCACCATGACAATATGAATTTTTCCGAATTCCAAACGGTTTCATTATATTCAATCAATTATAAATGATTATTTATAATTCAAATGTTATTGTCTTACTTTATTTTTATGAAATTTTAATTAAGGCTTAGTCGAAATAAAGTATTTTTCGTGGTTTTAACTGAGGAGCAAGATGTGGTTTTCCCTCTTGCAGAACAAGCAAGCTCCGTTTCTTATGTTTGATACAGTTAATTCAGTACAAGAACAATGCAGCAAAATTTCAAGAATCATTTGAGTGTTCGTTTACTGTTGGTCTTTTGATGTTCACCTTTTTTTGCAATATGTTGGGGATTTCCAGTATAATTATGGCACCTCATAACAGTTTCAAAGCTGATAAGAATTTCCAAATATTGGTGCCAAAATTTGAGGTATTATTTTGACCGCCGCGGTGTAAGCCCTCCTTCGCTTCAGAGACCGGCTTGCTTTTATACTTTTATTTACAATATCACTTACTTTCTTAACGAAACTGGTTCATTTCATTGTTTATTTTTGACATCGATTTAACCGGTAATAACATAAACAAAGTCATTTATGTTAATAAGATTGAGGTTGCTTTGAGTGTGCCAAAAAAGCCACGTTCTTAAGCAAAGCCGGTAAATTTATTAAAATATATAATAATATTATTCCCCTTAGGAAGTAGATTATTAAAATTCTGGTTTGTTCTAGTATTGGTACTACTAAACGTTACATAATGTATAGACCAAACCAGAATTTTAACAATCTACTTCCTAAAGGGATATAATAATGAAATTCACAGGGGAAATAAACAAGTCAGAATGTTTACTTGGGATATTACTTTGCTTCCCGAGTGAGCAAAGCCACGTGTCCAGCAAACCCAGTGCAGGATTTGGATCCATTTTTATACTGATTTAACAGATAAAGCATTAAACAACCTTATGATGTCTACAAAGGAATTATTTTCCTTCGCATTCAAAAATTTCTTCGTTCCAGAATTTTTATTCTTTCGTCTAAATTTATTTTTTTGTCTAAATTTTATAAACCAAAATTCGTCTTTCATCGAACAACTTTTTTCGTGAGATTCGTAATAATCATTCTACAAATTTAAATTTATGCTTTCAGTGGCTTTATTTCACAATCAAATTATATTTTTGAACAAAAAACGAAAGTTCGACGATTGAACTGTTGCCCCCACTCAAGCGGCTGGCGGGCGCAGCCTGCGCCCCTCTCTCTTTTCTCGAAAAATCATAAACCAAGTCAATTTAAAAACAAGTTATTTAAATACATTTTAGGATATTTTCCAATGTGATGGCTTGGCTTCACCCTGTCGTCAATCCCTGGTTGTAAGATACCAATAAGTAGCAAACTCTCAAAATAAAAGCCAAGGACTAAAGAGTTATAGTTATAACTTTGTAATTTGCATTATCTCAAAAATCCGTTATTTTCACTCATGACTCATTTCAGTACCTTTTTTTAATTTAAGTTATATTTATGACATTAATTATTATGCGGAAATTAAAAGAGATCAATGATTATTTTTAGTACGCCGTTTGCAAGCCGTAAGTTTCAAAAACAATTCGCGAGAATTCATAAAGTTCAACTTTGGCGATTGCGAATGTTGCAGTTTTCAAATTCAACATTTCGTCGGAGCTCATCAGGGACTCAGCCCGGTAACAATACTTTGGTCAACAAGACAAAAGACCTTTTCTCATTCTCCTTGAGAGTGATATCGATAAAGCCTAAAACTCAACTTGTACATTTTGTACATTTTGAAATATTTGTTTTCGTTTTTGAACGCAGGGATTGGCAAGCTTGAGCGACGTAACTAGGCAACGGTTTAACTTGTCAAACGGTGCCCAGCTATATTTTGATATAAGACACCATTCTTGTTGTAGCGAAATAGAAGCCATTTTTTGCCTGGTACCTCTTAGTAAAAAATTTGAAGTCTGTAAAATTTCAGTCTAAGGGTTATGGGCGCGAAAGCTTTACTAAGAGTAGCTTTTTTATTTTCATTATTAAAGATTTTCCTCTTTTTGTTGTCTGTCTGTTGGACACAAAAATGCCGAATTTGAAATTTACATTTGCTCTGATTGGGATACTATATGAACCCCCAAAGCACAAAAAATCGTCAAAGTTAATTATACCAGAGTTTATTTCAATAGCTTATTCTTAAGTTTATTATTGATCACAATAAATCTCCCTTTCACACTTTGCCAAAATTTGGTCCTGTCTAGGTAATCAAAGTTGGTAATCTTGTAGTAGGAACCAATGTGTGGACATAGTCTTTTGTCACATAATGCTTAAAAGATGTTTGGATATCAGTTTATCAGTGTTAGTATGCAGCATACTGTATGCTTGAAATAAAAACGTTTAAGGGGGTTCCCAACAGCATAAAAACATCTCAAAATTTAAATTCGACTTTAAAATGTCGTAAATTAATTTTGTTGACTCTATCAAATAAACTCATAATTACCAATTCCATGGTGTAAATTTGGTCGCCGTAGGATAACTAGAATTGTTTATTCAATAATTGAGAAAATTCTAGAGTTCGAACACATAAAAATGAAAATTCGGCCTTAGAGTTTGAGTTTGGACTACTGCGTTTTACTAATTCTCAAGAAGTTTCAACTTTTTTCGTGTTTTTTTAACCGCGCTGAAATTTTTTCAAGATTTGAAATTACCGGTTTTAAATTCGGTTTACTGGTGCAATGCAAGTATACGTTTCAAAATCATGGAAACTTGCAGTCGAGGTTTGGTCATTCCGCTTACTAGATAACAAGTTTGTAGCTCTCACCGTATTTTCTGTAAAAAGACCTTTCAAAAACACGTTTCATACCGTCGGGAACCTCTAAGGGGTTTTGGTGGGTGCATAATTCGTTGCAGTATTCTTATAATTCGTTTCTCTTGTTTTCATTTTTCTAGATCCATAAAATTGGTTTTTTTTATTCGTAAGAATTAAAATGAAATATGAAATAAAGTGGTTTGATTGGTTCGGAGGCCTGTTAGCGTGGGCGTGCGTCTCTTCTCTGCAATGCTCGAAAGTTTTACCCTTGCTGGGAAATTATTAAACAATAAATCCTCTGTTTAACGCTCAAAAACCTACAGAGAATAATTTTTTCAACGAGGCTTATCGTAAAATATGGACAATATGTAGGTTTCATACATTTCTTGATTTAATTCAATTTCAAACAAAATTGGACCGAGGCTTATTCAGGATCTTGAAAGAGATTTCTGAACATTTACCGTCCAAAAAATCAAAGGAGATTTGTTAATTTTTCTATTATGGTAATTTATTCGAAGACGTTCGACTTTATCAAAAATATCTTTGTTTATTCAATTAAGGGAGTTACTGGTGGTCGCCCATTAAGGCCAAAAAAAACTGGGTTTAGCGTCGCCTCAATGAAATACTAGAAACAGCACGAACATTGGAGTTCAGTTTTAGGGATAATTTTGACTTGATCTTGGCTTCCACAAACACATCGGGGCCTTCTGATAAGCCGACCAATCAGAACGACCTTGCGAAAGGCACTATTTTCACTTTCAAAGCCTACGCCTCCCCTGAGTTTTGAAGATAGAGAATACTTTTATAGCTTTTATTGGACCACAGAGAAGTGGGGCAGAGCCCTAGTTGGAGTTTTTACTCAAAAAAATTTCATCCGGCGTGCTTAAAATGAGCAAAAAACTTGACCAAAAAAAAAAAAAAAAAGACTCATTTTAAGCGCCGGATGAAATTTTTTTGAGTAAAACTCGGACTAGGGGCTATGCTCACGTTCTCTGTGGTCAATTGAAAAGCTATAGAAGTATCCTCCTATCTTCAAAAACTCAGGGAGGAGTAGGCTTTGAAAGTGGAAAATAGTGCCACTTTTGAAAGGTCGTTCCTGAGTTGGTCGGCTTATCAGAGGCCTCCGATTGTTTTGTGGAAGGCAAGATCATGTTCAATTATCCCTAAACTGACATCCATATGTTCGTGGTTTTTAGTTTTATTTGAGGCGACGCTGAAACCCCGGTTTATTTGGCCTTTAAAATGCGGACCAGTACTCCCTTTAAGAGGCCCAAAATTGATTGAGATTTTACAAATTTTTGTGGTGAATTGAGAACCATATTTTTTTCCAGTTTTTCGACCGGTTAGCCATCCTTCACCAGAATAAAAAAAAATTTACTTGCAAGACAAAAAGGAAGCGTCCCGTATTTTTTTCTCATTTTATTCTCATCTGCCCCGTTATCGACCCTTCCAGGTCCAGGCTGGAGGTAGAGGGCTATTTTCCCCAGCAATTCCAAGCATTTACACCCACTAACCCCTTAAGGTGAAAAAGGTCGCAGCCATTTCAAGTCTCTTTAGTCAACACATGACACCAAATTGCATGAGAACGAAATAAAGCATTTACTAATTCAAAAAAAAATAATTAAAAAAAATTCCAAATTAAATTCATTCCACTTTTTTGAGAATTTTTCGAAAATTTTCTCAGCAAACATAAAAACCAAATTTTATATGAAACTGAAAAAAATCAAAAGCAGATTTTCTTCTCGGCATCATGGAAATTCTTTAATTTGATGGTACTTTCGAACTAAATCCGACTTTTAATTTTTCCGAGTTTTCACTTCTGGTTTAACTAAAATGCGATTAGGCGGTTTTTGGCAGTTAGGCAATAAGGCGTTTATGCAAGTTCTAGAAAAATAACTTGTCCGAAATTCAAAAATCTAAACCCCCCCTTATTTTACGAGCCATTATTGTTCCTTGGTTTATGCCAATTTGAGTTGGAATTCGTATTGCGAGCTCTGGGAAGAGTGGACTTTGAATTTTTTAGGGGACGTTCTAGAACTCGCCTTCATGGTGGCGTAGCACGTAAGTTTATTCCCACACATACTTAGTATACACAATATCATGTAGAATGGGGTATTAACAGAAAGTAACGCTAGATTCTAAGATTTGCGCCCGCTAACAAATTAAGCTGGCGTTAGTGAGCAATTCAACTCGACATTACTCGTTTCCGCGTTTAGGTAAACTCATGACAAGAGAGTACGCTGAGACGAGTAAGGTAGAGAAATTACATTAAGTTAAACTGTTGGAGTAATTGGAATACATAGGTTGTATCTACGATTTAATCAAAAGTATTGTGACTACTTAATCCGCAGGAGATATCATTTGCAAGTTGATCTTAACGGATCTAAGAAAGTTCTGCAAGCTAAAGTGTCTTATACCCAGCTTGCTACGGCAATCAAGGTTACTAAACCCCAGTATCCAGTACCAGACCAGAGGTTTTAGTCCTATTGCTACGTGGGTGTCAAGAAGGAAACGAAACTACGTTTCGTGTGGATTTGGAAGAAGATAAAGAAGCCTACACTTACTGGAGGTAAGACTTAGCAGGAGCTAAAGCTAGGGGGCACAAGTTCCGGTTACCGCGTCATAGAAACCGCACCGGTTTAGCGTACCCTCATATAGTTAAGGGTGTTCATAGAAAAAGGGTGAAACGGAACAATTTGTGAGATTCAAAACAGGATCGAATACGAACAATTGGGGTCAATTGAAGCAGAATTGTTTTTTGAGTGCTAGATTTCAAATTTTCAGAAAGAAAAACGCCAGCTGGGTAAAGTTTTGAAGTGGACTCATACATTTAGGAGCGCGGCCAGAAATTAGGTAAATTCTAATTCGCAAAAAAGTGCCAAATTAGACCTTTAAGATAACGGAAATTCGGTGTCTTTCAGGATGACCGAAAAATATGAAGCAAGATTCGCGAACTCGCATGCTGGGAACCATGGACAACTGGACGAATTGAAGCTATTGCCAATTGGGGGAAATCAAAAAGTGTTCGAGATTTGAACCAAAATGTTGACGGCGGTGGAGACGGCTGGATCCAGAAAATCGAGATGAAGATTGTCGCGCCTGGGCCTTTGAAGACGTTTGAAATGGACGTGGGAAAGCTTAAAGCGGCAGCACATCCCGAAGAGCCACTCGTCGATTATGGTTGCCCTACACCTGGACGAGCTGAAAGACTTCGTTGCCAACAGAAGGAGTCCCCTCGATGCACAGATCAGACCGTAGAGGGCTACATATCGTACTTACACTGTATGGACTTCACAAGGTTGTCACAGATGAACCAAGGTGTGCAGACGTTCGAAATTTTTCGCAAGAGGCGAGCGCAACGCCGCCGCCGCACTCCAAGTGGAGAAACGACGGCGCTTTACAACTCGGAGCTGTTCCGCTGCCACATTTACAGAAGATTTCATAGTGCAGAAAGGTGCAGAGGGAGAGGGGTCTTCGAGGAAACTGGGAGATTTCAACGGAAACGGTACTATTGTGGAATAGTATTGATGCCTTGCAACACGAGTATTGTGCGACCAAGTGAATTTTTTCAGTGAGGTCAGAGCAGTCGTGAATGACTCATTGAGGGGCGCGAGAAAGTTCGATCTAAGCGGTCGCGACTGGAATCAGCCATTCGGGCCAACGTTATGGACAAAGGACGGCACAATGAAACACCTTTCGAAGGTTGAAAAACCTAGGCCTGCAAAGTGGATGATTGACAAGATCACCCCACTGGTGTGGTTGCTATCGGTAAGCTATAGCAAGCAGTTTGGACTGCGACAAAGTCGAAGTGCAGATCAGTGGAGAACCACTTCTGTGATGTCGCTGGAACTGACCTGGTTACCATCAACTGTGGCGGAGTTCCGATTTCAAGTGCAACAAACTGATCCCATGCTGGAATTGCGGAAAAGGCTAAAGGAGCCAATGGAAACCACCATTTATGGGGCACCAGACTGGAGGACGGTGGAAGAGTCTAGAGGGAAGAGGAACTGCGAAATGCTTGGGTGGACATCTGTGAAAAAGCGGAACATATCGGTGCAGTCCGCATGCAGAGAAAGACAGATCTGGCGAAAAGTCGTTCAACCCGAACAAGTTCCGAACCCTCAGCAAAGCAGTTGCGTCAACAGAAAACCAGGGCAAAAGGGCGGGGTCCCCAACAATGAATATCTGCTGGTACTTGCTCGAACAACGAGGCAAAGAAGGACAGAATTCGTTGCATTCATTTCAAGACTGCCCACTCAGAAGACACAGCCGGAAGAGGCAGAGGTCGAGGTGGAGCAGCAGAGGTGGTCGTGGACGGGGCAGAGGGTTAATAGAGTGTGGCGAAGCAGAAGGCTTCGGATAGATTCTCGGCAGGCCGACCAACGAAAGAGATGTAGAAGCCTACATCAATGACAGGGATGGTTTACTCAGCCAGACTTTTCATCATGACTATCAGGGTCGGTTTCTATCGGTGAAAAACGTTTGAGCGCGATAGAACCAACGCCAAAACTTGGTATCCATTTACTTGGTGGTGGACATTACGGCTTTTGGAGACGTGAAAACGAGCAACGTTGATTTTGTGACTCTGGTGCAGCTGTATCAGTAGTGGCACACGCAATCTATTGAGGGCGTCAAACTACTGTTAGTGTGTATGCCAAACCGGAAGTCTCCATCGCGAAGGAAAAACCAATTGTGGAGGACAAGTTAATTTGCTACATTTGAGATGTAGTAGATTGGTATTGGGAAAAGATTCAAGTTACAAGATGTACTGATCATGAACTCAAAGAGGCGGGAGAGACCAATTTTGATGGGTTAGAACCGACTCACCAAGCGGGTGGACTACTTGATTTTACAGCAGAGGATGATAAAGTTCAAGAACGGGAGGTGAAAAAAGTAGCTCCAATGAGCGAACGCCCGATGCTTAATCAACTGAAGTGAAAGAGAATAACGGAACTCCAACCACATATTCGAAAAACAAGACGGTTGAGATAACGAAAGACGCCCGTTTAAAACTTGCAGACCAGGAATTCGGCTGGCCTACAAAAAACGCCATCTCTCTCC
>SCLH01001539.1:30887-43305 GCA_004367855.1 Oikopleura vanhoeffeni | reverse complement strand
TTTGTTTAATAGTCAGGACATTTTTTAATATCAAAACGCAATTTAAGGTCAATTTTTATCTCAAAAAAAGCTGTTTCCTCTCTACTTCTTGCAATTTTACCCTTTCATAAAAAAAAACCTTTGATATTTAAGTAATTTTCGACTGTTGCAGAGTTAAAAGATAACTAAGTAGAGTAGTACACCCAACAATGTCTGAAGTTATTATATCGTCTTAAAAAAATTTCTTATATGTTTCGGGTTAGTTGGAAAATATGCACAGTGCAAAGTGGTTTTTAGGTATTTTCACAGATTAGTAGTAATGTGTAAGAAATTAAAATATAAACGTTTGCAGAATGGACACTTTATTGAAGATTAAAAAAATAAAAAAATAAATTTCCACATTTTTTTTTCTTTCAAATATATCTGCTGAAAAAAAATGTCCAATCGCAGGATTATGGCACTCCTTAAGGCGTTTAGACCGGCATGGCTAAAATCTTCCAGATGCTCGTAATTGTAATATAGTTGTTCTCCTACCGGTTCGATCACGTTAACCGAAATTCAGTGATGGAAATTGCTAAAAATTACCAAAAAAAAACTATATGTATCCCCTTAAATTGAACAACCTTAAAAAACGACCTTACCCATGGCCACCCCCATTACTTAATTACACATTTCTAGACATGTTTCAATTGACCAGATTCAGAGCGTCTTTTTGTCAAACAGTATCGTATGCAGTAGGTGAAAGTATCATCTTAAAAAAAATTTATTCCTGTATAATTCAGACGTCATAGTACACAGTGTAACCAGAAGCTTTACCATTCGCGAATCTCGTGATCACACGATCTTCAGTGATGAACTCATCAGACGAGGGAAATTTCAGAATCAGTCAAGGAGTTAATCCATGAAAGCGTCTCAGAAATCTCTGAAACTCACAGAAGAGTCTAGGACTTATGGTACCTTATGAATCCCGAAAAAGAAATAGATGTTCGATCAAATATCGAGCGATTTTCAGTCCCACTTTGCCAAACAGCAATGACGCGTACTAAATAGATCCAGAGGAAAAAAATAAAAAAAATCATGGATCAAGACAGATGAGCATGGGCCAAAGTTGATGAGAATATGAAAATAGTATTATCAGGTAAAACCAGTTCAAAGCAAAAAGGTGTCACGTTCGATTTTGTAGAAGTTCTAGAATCAGTGAAAATGATGATGAGATGTGCCGGAGGGAAATTACCGGAAACTCAATTACCAGGGAACAATTGTACAGTAGGTTTCGACAAAGCTTCATTAACAAACTGAAGTTGAGAAACATTTTTGAAAATCTGAACACATTCGTAATGTTTTAAAATGCCTTGACTGATAAACTCAAAATATTTATTATTTTCACATTAAAAATGACTCGTATAACAAGTTTAAGTTATTTCTGCTATCATTAACATTATTTATTTACAGCTGAAAATCTCATGAATGAGCAAAAACCTACGGTAACTTTTGGTGTTAAAATAAAGTTACCTACGCATTGTTTTTGTAATTACCCCCTGAGGTACAAAATGGTCCGCTTCGAGGTGAACCAAACTGCAAAAATTTAACAATAAATATACATAGTTATACATTTTATGTTACTGTATATAGGAAATGTTATTGTTAACTTCACCGATCTCCGGTAGTGACCTCCAAAATCTTTTTTTAGGGTAAATTAGATATTCTAACCTTGCGCAGCGTCCGTAGCTGCTGGAAATATAATCGAAGTGTATTCTGTCTTTCTCAAAAACAGATTTATTTTTAAAAAACACCGGTAAACCGGACATCTGTTTGAAGTAACAAAAGTTTTTCTTTTTGTTGTTTATCCTTTGACTTCGGTATGTAAAACCACGCAGGGTACCTACTACTTAAATATTGTGCTGAAAAAATGTACAACCCTTTCCAGTTCCTTTCAATATTGGCTAATGATTGAAAAATTATTCATGAATATTTAACTATAAGTGTAGTCTATAACTGTATTTCTTCAATAAATTTTATAAGTATAAGTGTAGTTACAGTAGTAAATAAATTGAAACGGTCTATCAATGCGCCCATGCTCATGAGTCATGGCTCGGGTCATACCCGGGAGCACTATCTGCAAGCTAATAGCGTCAGCAAATATTTCCATAGATTAGGTTAGTTTTTTTTTTAGACGCGACAGATTTCAACTTTTCACACGGACTAACCGTTAGAGATATTGAAAAACGGTTTTTTGCATTCAACTGAGAAAAAGCTTGAGGCAAAATTTTAGATTTTTTTTTTTGCTGACCGTTAACCGGTAATTCCACGGTTTTACCGGTTTCTTCAGTTTCTCTTACAATTAATAAACAAAAATACATGAAAACCATGTTTTTTAATGAAATTTTATGGAAATTTTTTTGTCATCACAAATTTTGAAATTTCACACCCTATGGTTGACACCCACGGTTGATGTATCTCCTTTAAGTTATATTACATATTGGCACGGAAATATACTTACCTGGGGTTAAATTTTAAGACAAAAATTTGGGGGCAATAATTTTTTTGACATATGACACCAATCGGGGTGTCAAATTACACGTTTATGTATCTCCTTAAAAGTTATATACATATTAGCACGAACATATGTACCTGGTAACTTTTGAGAGAAAAAAAAAAATAAAAATATTTGGCAATATTTGTTTTTGACATATAACACCATCTAGGGTGTCAAATTACATTTTTTTGAATTATAATTATTGATATAGAGATGCAAATGGACTTAACATGGGAAACTTTCACGACAAATTTTATGACAATATTTTTGTTGCAATTCGTTACCATCTGGGGTGTCAAATTAAAGCTTATTTCGTATATTTTATTTCTAACATGCCTGCATGAAAATATACTTTTAGGCTGGCAACTTTTTGAAAGATAAAAGTTTCTTCAAAATGAATACAAAATTTTTGGTTAAACCAGGCCTTTTTGTGGGAAAGTAGTTAGATGGGGAAGTTGTTTCTTTAACAATTTTCTTAAACCATTGTTAAGGCTAAAATACATTGTTCTTCGGTGGATATAATTGGACAAAAATTATTGGAAATATATCGACAGTTGTCATAAGATACTGCCGCATTGGAACTTATCTCCTCCCCATCAACATTAATATATTCGTGTTCTTAGAGTTATTCTCATATTTTGGAATCACAATGAAAGCAAAAATTTGTTAGAAAAATTAAAGGCCGTGTTATCGCTTTACTTCATTGCGTTATATATACAAAAGTGAAAATCCAAACAACAATGAAAACTACAATCCTGTCCCCTTGGGTACTATATTCCGGCTTTTCAAAAAAACCACGGACTTTCTGTATATTTTGTGATTGTCAAACTGAAACTTCGTCTTTCTTTTGATTCAAAATTTTCCTCTCATGTATAATTTGATCTATTAATGTCCAAAGTTCTATTGAAGTTTCGCTTGTTGGCGAGAACTTAATATCTCATTCATCGAGCAAATGAAAGAAGTTTATCATTTTCACAAGAACAAGAAAGTTTGAATGTCTGACAAAAATCGTTCTTCAGCAGGTCAAGTTTGCTAGATATTGGATTGACATTACCAACAAATTTTTAAATATTTGACTGCATTTTTGTCCAATTCACGGCAATTTCAAATTTTAATTTTTCTTTAAAAATTAAAAATGATAAATTAAGCAAAAAATGTGCTAATTTGTGTTTTAATGTTTTTCCATGCAAATAAAATTGAATGCAAGTTGTTATTTGACACCAGAATTCAGACTTCAAAACGATTATCATAAAATGTTCGTCTTTGAAAGTATGCCCACACTGTGAGTCATTTCCATTCCAAATATCCTATATATTTATTGCAGTGTAATTTGAGACGGCTACGTTATCTCATATGTCAAACAATTATCGCCAAACTTTTTTTCTCTCAAAAGTTACCCCTAAAAACTATATTTCATGCAGGTATGTTAAGAGCTTAAAAGATACAAAAAGTGTAATTTGACCACCCTGGATGGGTGTCGAATTACAACAAAATTTGCAAAAAATTTGTCGTGAAAAGTTGCCTATGTTAGTCTATTTCCATCATGTACATCCCATTATATTAAAAAAAAATTGTAATTGACACCCTAGATGGTGTCATATGTCAAAAAAATGATTGCCAAATTTTTCTCTCAAAAATTTACCCAGGTCAGTATATGTTCGTGCTAAATATGTATAATAACTTAAGGAGATACATAAACTCTGTAATTTGACACCCTAGCTGGTGTTTCAAGATTTCAAAATTTTGTGATGACCAAACAAATTTTCATAAATTTCATTATAAAAACATGGTTTTCATGTATTTTTGTTATATTTAATAACTGAAAAACCGGGTAAACCGTGAATTTACCCGGTTAACCGGTCAAGCAATAAAAAAATCAAAAAATTTTGGCCTGCAGCTTTTTCGTTTTTCAGTTGATGCAAAAAAACGTTTTTCAATATCTCTACGGTTAGTCCGTGGGGTTTTGAAAAAAAGTGAAATCTGTCGCGCTTAAAAAAAACTAACCTTATAGGGTCAATCCTTCTCAAACAAACAAAATCCCGACCATGAAAATTTTTTTTGAGGCACCTGGTGGTTCTCCTTCAAATTCTGCACAAGCCATTTACTTTCATGCCTTGGTGAATTTATTGTATTAAAACACGATTTTTTTCTCCCGGCGTTACTATGACCCTAGTCATGGCCCATGACTGACAGTTTGATATACGGTATCATGGGCCGTGGCTCTATCTACAAACTAAAAGCTTAACCTATTATTTTAAGGCTTCATGGAGCGAAAAATTCCCAAAAAGACTATTTCGTATCATTAAATTTTTTTTGCCACCTAGTGGTCAACAATTTTGATTACTCAAATAGACAACTTTTGCACTTTGAAATACGCTTCACGCTAACAAATAAGCATTTTTGGGTATTTCTCTGAAGCTTCTTATTTTTTCAATATACTTGATAAATATATTAAGCTTTCGTCCAGCGAGGGTTTTAAAAATTTTTAAAATATATTTTTAATTGGCGGTAATTTCTTCCGATGCAATTTCATTTCGCAAGTGAAAAAAAAACCACATACAGTATGTCACATACTAAAGACCGTCAGGCTGGTACTCGATTTTTAAAAAGTTTCTCAATTTCAAAATGTTCGTATCTAGGGTTAAATCGTATCAGGCAAACCGGAAATGCATCTTTTAACAATTTTCAAAATGACCACAAGTGCCGCCAAGAGCAAAATTTTAGCATTTTTTTCCCTAGACATCCTGATATATCCCACTAGAATATGTAAATAAGAGTCCCACACCCCTGTATTTCATTAATAGCCTATGACTCATAGGTAGGGAGCGCACGAGGAAAACTAACGACGAGAACTACATTATTTGATGTACAAATTCTTTGGGACCTCACGGGTGACCTCATATGAGACTCACTCTATGTTATGTTTGTTTTATTTAGAAGGGTATTTGCGTCCATGTATAGAAACTTTTCACGCAACGCTGCACGGGACAACCACTTTTTCGATTTCTTAAGGTAAATTTGGATGTTTTTTTGTCGAAAACCGATAATTTTTTGCTTGATGCATCCGGGAAAAAAAACCGAAAATCTAAAAACGCTTCTGCAGTTGTCGCGACATGTCGTGTTGTTTGCAAGTTTGTCTGCTGACCTAAAATTTAGAAAAGATCGTATGTGCTGGTTTCGAGCTATCTCACGCGATAAAATACCCTTCTTGAATAAATCGAAGCCTATGGCTCGTTATTTTTTAATAGGGACGTATAAAACGGTTAAATAGCTCGGAAATGGCACATGCGATACTTTGTTGAAAATTTTGGGTCATAATTATGAGCTCATAATATAAACTTTGTAAATGTAGACCCATTGCCAGCTTTCATTTCAATTTCAATAATCAAGCTAAAGATAGCAAAAACGTGTTTATGAACTACGAATGGGCTGTCAATTTCACTATTGATTAATTTTTTCGAAATCTTTGATTTTTTTGGACCCGATCAGAAGTTTTTACAAAAAATCCTAAGAGGGGTTTTCGCGACACCGAAATTCTGAAATTACGAGCCTTATGTTTATTCACGTTAAATAATTTTAATTAATTAATAAACATGCTCGGCATCGATGAAACTGAAAATACGAAAGCTTGGAGAATGAGTTGAAAGGAAGATTATCGGATGAGCAGAAATTTCACGATCAAAGAAATGCTGGAATAGCAACAAGATCTAATATGGTCACGATTTACTTAAATCAGTTGTCTGTCTTAACAAAGATGTTGAGATTAACGACATGAAAATTATCCAGATCTGAGTAAGAGCATTTTTTAGTGGGTACCGATCCCTTGGACCCGATCCGAAAATGAGCATTACATTTTTTATTTACGGTTTCGTCAGCGGTGCTGCAAGGTTTTTTAAGGGGGACACTGCGAATTCAGCTGGGAGAACGTGAGAATAGTGACAAAGTTTTTTTTGCATATGAATCCTGATTAGCAATAAACGATGGAAATCAGTCATTTGACAATTTTCTTTCAGATCACGCCAACAACGATGTTGGCGAATCACCGGTAATCACTGGAAAAAATCACTATTGCATATTCGGCTCGATTCCTATATGATATCGTTTTTTGATATCTTGTCTGGTCTCCTGAAACAGATAGTCCCAAATGTCATGATCAAGTAGGTCGTACAGTTTTAGCTGTCGCGTTTGGCGAAAGCTCTGAACAAACTCCATTTTCTATTTTCCTTTGGATCCGACACCGCTGCCATATCGCGAAGACATCGCTTATTTTTAATTCAAATTATTTTTCGGATTTTTAAGGGATTTCCAATTATGTCAGCAGTCCTCATTTTGAACCTTCATGAACCCTACCATAGAAATATGCCCTCAGACAGAGCAAATGATTAGAAAATTATATAAAACATATTATCTTTCGTTTAAACTTAAAAGAGCTGAATCTTAGCAGGATTGGAAAAAACTTTCAGGGGAAACCCTCAAGGATTTTAATTTTTGCATCTTTTGGATATTTTACGAAAATCCAAGTGTTCGGCTTTTTTTATACCATATTGCGTACTTTTTAGCTCACCCCCCTGTCCGAGTGACCTTTACCCTTGTGAGCATATAAAAAAAAGTTCCGCCAAGCACAAGAGCCACAATTGTGGCTCTACTTTGAATGTTTTGCAGAAAGCTTAAGGCAGTTGGAATTTTATTGTTTGCATAAGGTGGTTTTTTTAGGAGCTACGCCAAATGACGGCTTTCTGGTATTTGAAACCCATAAGACTATATATTGGCAGATCGAGAATTTAATTCCGCGACTCGCGTTGGGGGGGGGGGGGGTTTTTGTTTTTGAATTTCTGACCGGTTGACCGTATAGCGGATTGCCGGTCGGTCCAATTTCCAAAAGTTGTTTCAGATCAGGCCAAATTCGCGTCTGTAGACTAATACGGGCACAAGGAGCGAATTTTGGTATCAGATTTTATCGTGGACGTCATTATGGAGTCATTTGGGTCACTTTTAGATGACGTCATAGAAAATCTTTACAACTTGTAACAAAAACACGGTAACTTAATAAAAACGCCAAATAAGGGTTAATTTGCACGGGAGTTTCAAATCTGATACCAAATTCACTATAACAACATTATACGTTCAATTGGGTCAATAGTGGGAATTTCATATAAAAGAAAGATAGAGAAAAACCTGACAAGAAATAAATTTCTGGCCGGAGTAGTGATTTATGATCATAATGACGTCATCGATGTAATTGATATCAGATTCGAACTCTGGTGTCCGAATTGTTTACAGACCGAATTTTGCGATTGAAAAACTTTGAAATTGGACTGACCGGAAATCCGCCATTACCGGTCAACTGGTCAGAAATTCAAAAAAAACAAAATCCAACGCGCGTCGCGGAATTAAATTCTCCGATCTGCCAATATATAGTCTTATGGGGTTTCAAAATACCAGAAAGCGTCATTTGCGGCGTAGCTCCTAAAAAAAAAACCACCTAAGGGAAGTTGAAAGTTCATATTTTTGCATTCGACATTTCATATTCTAGAATTTTAATTTTGAGTTCTAGAAAAAACTAGTGAAGTGAAAGCAAGGTGTTACCATATCACGTGATACACGGCACAGTTGCCGTCTACAATTTTTCTCTGTCGAAAATGCACAAGATCTGGCCTACGTCAAAGTTTTGTCAGCTTTGATTTACTTAGTCTCATAAATCAAAAGTATTTATAATAAGTCAAATTTTGATTGAAAATCATGATTTTTGATGAAAAAATGTTGATTTTTCCCTATAAAGCAGGATAATGCATTTTTTTTCTATTATTTCCATTAAATATGGGAATAATGAAGTACAACTGTGGACAATGTTGATTGGTTAAATTCACTTTATAATAAGCTTAATTTTTCATGGGATACTTGAATTTGAAAATTTAGATATTTCACTTCCTAAGAAAAATGTTGCCCCTAGATACCAATAATTTTTATTTCAGTTATGCATGCACAAAACACTTTCTAAAAACTGGCTAATCTCCACATTTGATTTTTTGGATGTCCAGTTCCGAAATAATTTTTACGCGAAGGTGAAACATTAGGCTCAAAATCCTGATAAATCAACTCCCCGTAATGCCGGAACAAAACATTCGAAGAAAATTCAATTTTTTCTTGAAACCGAATCTAAAATTCTTTATAAGTTTTGAAACAAAAAGATTTCCTGATCCAGTTTTTGTCTTTTTTTCGTGCATTTTTAGGTAGCTGGAGCCACAATGGTGGCTCTGTTGCCTCACTCAAGGTAAAGGAGTGGGTTGTCGCAATTTGAGCCTCTTACAAGGTCATTTCCCGTCAAACTGAGCCAAAAGGGATTTCCAAAAAACATTTGCTAACTAAAGAACCAACCTTTGCGTATTTTGAACTTACAGTAATCTGATACAATCCCACCTACGCTTTTTAAAAAGCCTCTTAAAAAGACACGCAGTTCGTACCTACTCCTTCAATTTTCCATCATTTTTTGTCTGAGGCTCGGAAAAGACCTAACAAATCGTGCAAAATGGGCTTGTGATTTTAAAAATTTGCTTGCGGCGGACAAAAACGCAAAAAAAACTAAAAATTAAAATTCTGAAATGATCAGTTTGGGAGGCTCAGGCAAACTATCTCCTCACACCAGTTTAAGAGGATACAGTTTTCGACTCATACTGGCGGCTTTTTTTTCAGCGAGATATCAGTTGGACGAGTTTTCTCGAGATGGGTGAAACCGTTTTGAAAATTCCCAAGAACAGGATGCGGAGTCAATGATTCGTAACCTTGCATAACGCGGCTTCTTCGATTTTTCAACCCGGATACCGGAATTCCGTAATTACCCGCGTTCAAATCTTAAAATTGTCGGTTTTCTCTGTCACTGTTGGATGATATGAGGACTGATGTTTTTTACCTTTCGTTTTCAAATTTCCTGGGCAATAGTTTTTGTGGCGGTAAAATTTGTAATATTGACCAAAAAGGCCAAATTTGGAAAAATGACCCGCCAGTGGGGTCATATACATTTGCATATGAAAGGGAATTCTATGGCGATTTCCAAAATATAAAATAATTTTTTCTGTGTTATATTGACCCCGGAATGTCGATATTGAGTAATTCGGCCCCTAAATTTCAAAACCTCGATATTTCGAGAATTCTAAGCCCCGAGGAGTTCATTTCAGCACCAAAGACACTTGGAATTTTTTCAGCAAATATTTTCAGGGTCATTTATTGTAATATGCACCCCAAAAAGTCAAATTACAAAAATGACCCGTATGTATTATACATTACATTGCATATGAAAGGAAATTTTATGAAGATTTCAAAATTATAAAAATTTAATTGTTTTATGAATATGACCCCGATTATCAACAAAAATAGTTTTTTTAGCCGTTTGAACATTTTTCATTATTTTCTCTACTTTGGATTAATAAAGCCAATCATTTCACGACGAAAAGTGGGTTTTCAATGTTTTCCAAAAAAAAATTACTCAGAAAATCTGAAAAAAATGAAAAATTTTCGAACTTTTTTTTGGATTTGTTTTTTTTAATAAGTTTATGCTTTCTGAGTGTTCCCTAGCAATTTCGTGCATTTTTACACCCCCAAAGTACCCTAAAAGAGTGCGACCGCTACCTCTTTAAACCCCCAAACTGCAACGAGATGTCCTACCCCCCACCTGGCACGAGAGTGTTTCAGAACACACACATTGACTATGTGACATAGATAGGTGCGCAGCGGTCAAATTCTAAAGTTTTAAATAAAATGATTTTCATCTTACGCTATTTTTTTGTCAACATGACCAAAATTTTCGAAAATTGTATTTTTCAAAAAATTTTATTTTCAGAAAATAGCAAATTTTTTATGTGAGTACGATCCTTGCCACAAGAAAACTAAAAAATTGAGCTGATTATGCTTCAAAAACGAAATTAGTGCTGAATGAGGTTTTTAAAATCACTTTCGACCACTAGATGGCCCAAAAAAATTTTTTTTTGCTTGGAATCGTCTTTTTCGGTGGCGATTACCCCCCCTCCACGATAGCAAATAAATGTGTTTCAACAGTTTTATCTTGTTCCAGTACTGTTTTAAACTTGCATTAAACAAAAAATTGCATCCAAAATAATGCATTTCCGGGTCTGATGACAAATTCTAGAATCACAAATAATTCTTGAAATTTAAAAATAAGGGGAACTATTCGGTGGGTCTGTTCCGATATTCCGCCGGCCAAAATGACACTTCCCAAAATATTTTTGGTTCTCTGTGTTCTGAAAACACGCTCGTGCATGCAGGTGGGGGTTAAGGTAATAAATGATTAAATCACGATTTAGAGTCCTTCTCACGAAATCGAATTTTATAATCGTCTGTTGGAATTCGAGGGATTTTTGGAAAATCTCTTCAAAATCCGCTAAGTAATTTGAAATTGAAAAATCAGCGAATCTTACCGTATATGCAAGCGGTGTCGGATCCAAATGCAAAAATAAAAAAATCGGGGTTTGTATCACGGTTTCGCCAAAACCGAACAGCTAAAAGCGTACGACCTAAATTGTCAATGACCCTTGGTGGCCCATTAGCGACCAAAGGTCATGGGAAAGTCCGTTTCTCATTATATTTCAAACTGGCTGAGAAATAACACTTTCAAATTTTGTCGATTCCTATTTGAAAGTTACCATATCTAAGGCCAAACTATTTTATTAATGCAGTGGTTAATCCTCATATTTAGTTTTTGAAAGACAGGCTTGGCGTGAAAGAACATGGTCTCCGAATGGGTGTTACTGGATTGAGTAACAAAAAATTATACCCTGGTTGGGCAGGCCCTGAAGACTTTGACAAGTTTCAATTCTCTTCTTACGTAAATCCAGTGAAGGGAAACGAAGAAATGTCACGTCATATATATAACGAAAACAAATTCAAGAAAGATATTGAAACCATTCAAAAGGCAGATTGGAAACTTCAACCAGACGAAATAAAAGAGTTTTATGAGACGGTTAAATCATTGGCTGAAACGGATTTGATGTATGGAAAATTAATCGAAAGTCTTGATCACAGAGAATCAGATTTAGTCAAAAGTGAGTACAAAAAGGTGTATTTCAATTTCGACACAAAAATCTGTAAACAATTTCGTTATGAAATGAAAAGCTCTATCCGATAAACTGGATTTTGACACCTGTCGTCAACTTTATTTTTTTTCTGTCATTTATTTTTGTGGATTTTCATAAGGCGCTTCTTCTAAAATAAGTAGTCCTCATCGAAAAATTCCAGATTTTTAGATTTTAATTGATATGAGCTTAATAGTAGGCTCAAAAGGAGCGTCTGGTCAAGGAGGCTAAAAATAAATATTTTAAAAATTTCCAGTGAAGGACAGCTGGGAAAATACAATTTGAAATTCACAAATTTTGAAAAACAAACTAAATTTTGACACTTGTCCCAAATTTTCAGTTTTTTAGCCTAGTTACGATCAACCGCCTAGAAAATAAACCGCATTTCCCGCCCTACTCTATCAAAACCTATAACTTTTCGAATACCGTATTCCCATAGAGTGACAACAGTCCCTGACCTCTTAAAGTGCCTATTTTTTCTGAAAAAGACGATGACCCCTTAAAGTGCATATTTCATTTTTGAACAGTACGCAATCAATTTTTTACGTACAAAATCTTCATTCTTTCATCATCTCTACCGATCATCACCCGTGAATATGATATTTCCGATCGTTTTTTGGCGCGTAAAAGGGTCCATTTGTTTAATTGTCAGTATGAGACTCAAAAATACTGCATATAAGGTCTGTTTTTGTATGAAAATTTATAAATAAAAATGAAGAAAAATTATGCAAAGCGTAATTTTTTGATATTAGCAGTGCTAATTTAGCACACAAGGAAATACTGTCATAGTTGTCTAAGCGGACGTTTTAGTGAATTTTTG